>JAJJKE010000043.1:0-288082 GCA_022376655.1 Xylariomycetidae sp. FL0641
ACCTTATAAGAGGTCGGCGCTGCGTGCTCCGCAACAACCGCTCTTCTACATCCCCTACCACCTCACCCAAAGCTTTACTCCCAAGATTCAGCGTTCCAACTACACCAGAAAGCCCATCATGCTGTGCCGACCAGTCTTTCTCGCCTTTGTTGGGCTCGCCAACATCGCGTACACCATGCCGCTTGGTAGGAGCTCGCCAACTACTGATTCTACCAGTTCACTTCGCTTACACCGGGCAACAGAGAAGCATCAAGCTCGTCACGGAGCCACTCAACCGATCGGTATCATCCACGAGGCGCCGGTGCTTGACGAGAGTGCCGAGGACGGCCTGATGACTCGCCAGGAAGACATCATCCTGGAGGCGCCGGTGCTTGACGAAGCCCACGAGGATAGCGTGGCGACTCGCCAGACCCAGCCAATCACTATCTTTCATGAGGCACCGGTGCTTGAGGAGAGTGAGGAGGAGGACCTGGCGGTTCGCCAGACTCAGCCGATCAGTATCATCCATGAGGCACCGGTACTTGACGAAGCCGACGAGTAGAGCGCAGCTTAGTCAGCCATATGTCGGTGCATGAGACCAAATTCGCTGGTGATGATGATGATAAGGGACAGCTATTCCGGAGGGATCTACGCAAGGCGGTGGATGGATGCTGCTGGAGTTTGCAGGGTCTTTATGCAGTGCTAATGAGTCTAGGCAGGCTTGGAAGGCTTGGTAGGTCGGTTGGTAGGTTATCTACGAGCCACATCAGACTTTATTACCTATCAACCGAGATCTCGTGGGTTTTGCCGTGATCTACGATATGTAAGGGATCAGTGACACGTCGACGATCTGCGGTTGGGACTGCCCAAATATGGCCATAACTGCACCCCCCACCCCGGAAGGATCACATACAGGTAGCACCGCACAAGTCACGGTAGTACCGTGAGGTTGTCTGTGATTCTTCAAGGCGTATGTATGTACAGTATGCATGGCACTTTCGCCCAAAAGGAAAACCGAAACTTGGCCACGACTGGCTCGACTGGGTCGCGACGTCGCGTACGACGAGATCACGGCATAGATCTACCAATCGTGGGCGATCCTGGGGATGAGCTCAGCTTATAATTTACTCGCGATCCATACCACGATGAGATTCGGTCTAGAGTCTGCCTCGCTTGCCACTGACAGAGGCTTGGTCTTCTCACATATGCATAACACCTTCGTGGTTGCACTACCGGTACATCTCGGAGGGCCGGAGCTGTCTCAAAGATATCGGAACTCCAGGACTTTTGAGTACTTACAGCATCGGGGTACTTGTTATGCAATAATCAGCCATGTCCGCGGACTTTCGATGGTCAGATCTACTATTTGACAAAACGCAGCCCACAATCCAAGAATCTCCACCCCCCTCGATTGTGGTCAGGGGGGGCATGGGTACGCCCCCGCGCAAATCCGCCCCGAAGGTCGGACCACACGGACCGAGCCGGTCGGCCGGTGTCCGCAATCGACTACGGTAAGGGATGTATGTCGTTGTTTTTGAGGCCATTGGGGCCGTCCGAGCGTACCAATTGGCAATTCCAAAGCAGAGCCTCCTCCCTTGGCATCACCACTGTGTTGCACAGCAGAGAGTCATGCCCCGATTCTGGCGAGGCAGTAGATAGGGCCCCGGATCAGGTAGGGCTGCAGCAGGCTTGGTGTTATGGTGCGATCAGCAGCTGGAGGCCGCCCCCCCTTGGAGTTGGTTACACCCGGCGACGTATTCGAGCAGGTGGTGTGCAGAGTGTTTTCTTCTGTCGCATCGCCCCTTATCCGGCAATTTAAGCCTATCGACGGCACAGTATCCAAGTGGCCCGATGTTGCAGTTGGCTGGTGGGCTTGAAGCTGCAGTTGGAGATGGTTACATTAGGCAGAATGGAGGAACTCCTTCCAGACCGCCCTTGTCTTCTACCGAGATTCCAATACGGTCCGGGGTCTATAATCCTATCCAAAGTCTCTGTACGGGGTTTCTGATTGCCATCAATGATCGATATCGCTAAGTACCTATTCCAATCTCACATCCCAGCATGCCATGAGCGTGGGAGGGAAGAGGCAAGAGGGGAGGGGTCCCGTGGCGGACCGGTCCTTGTCCGCGAACCTGGCAAGCGAGTAGCGGGCAGGCGAAGCTTGCGAGAGATCCTGAAGCAAGGGTTTAAGCCGAGAGCGGACTTGCACTGTGTAAGGGGCACGAGTCTCTCTTCCCGTACGAGATGGTCTGAACATGGTATTGACACTCTCCCCTTACTCGCCCAAATCCATGGTACTGGTCTTCGATGCTCTAGATGCTGGATGGTCATCCAAGGCTGATCGGCAGCATCAGGGAATAACGCTGTAGCTCCTGCATCCAACAGAAAGGACGTTGGGTATTGTAGGAGACACCAGAGCAGATTCATAAAGCAAGCTTCAGTCGGCATCTCGGCAGCAAGGATGCGCATCCCGAGATCGACCCTTGAATGCATTTTCGCATCTCTCTTAGTTTCAGATTGCTACAGAATCGAAAGAGCCTACTAGGTATTTGCCTTCATTCTGCCAAGGGGTGGCGGTTCTCGAACGTTGATGGACTCGAAACAGAATCTGGTCCTATGAAGATCTGCTCCTCACTCTTCTTCTTCTTCCTGTAACACACAGCTCTCCCTCCCGTCGAGCAGCAGCCTCTAGTTACCGGTACCATCATGTCGCCTCCAAACACTACGATGAAGGACGGCATCGAGATGCGCAGCGCGCCAGCCGACGAAGGAGGGCACCTGACGCCGACCGTCGGCGGCTCTGTGCCCGACGACAACGAAACGCTGATGCGCCTGGGGAAGCGGCCGCTGCTCAGCCGAAGCTTCGGGTTCATGTCCAGCCTGGGACTGTCGTGCTCGGTGCTGATCTCGTGGGAGGGCATCCTCATCACCTCGACGTCGACGCTGGTCAACGTCGGGCCCGGCGGCGTCATCTGGGCCTTCCTCATCGGCTGGCTGGGGACCGCCTCCATCTACGCCGTCGTGGCCGAGCTGGCATCGATCGCTCCCACGGCCGGAGGACAATGTAAGTCGTCACATTCCCCATAGTTAAGTACCTACGCAACCCACGATCTGGTATACCTACTTAGGTACTGACGGACTCGCCAAAAACAACGCAGACCACTGGGTGGCCATGATGGCGCCCGAGTCCTGCGCCAACTTCCTCGCCTACCTGACGGCGTGGCTGACGACGCTGGCCTGGCAGGCCATCAGCATCACGACGTCGTACTCGATCTCGACGCTGATCCAGGGGCTGGTGGTGCTGTCGCGGCCGGCGTACGCGCCCGAGGCCTGGCACACGGTGCTGATGATGCTGGGCGTGGCCGTGTTCTCGGTGGCGGCGAACTCGACGAGCGGGCGCGTCCTGGCCGCGCTGGAGCGGCTGTTCCTGATCCTGCACCTGGTCGGCTTCTTCGGCATCCTGGTGCCGCTGGTGTACTTCGCGCCGCACAACTCCCCCGCCGAGGTCTTCACCACCTTCTACAACCACGGCATGTGGCCCACCCAGGGCCTGGCCTTCCTGGTCGGCCTCCCCACCGTCGCCGCCACCCTCACCGGCGCCGACTGCGCCGTCCACCTGTCCGAGGAGGTCCGCGCCGCCAACGTCGTCGTCCCCCAGTCCCTCATCTACACCATCGCCATCAACGGTGCCCTGGCCTTCGCCATGGTCATCGCCGTCCTCTTCTGCCGCTTCGACGTCGACGCCGTCCTCGAGGCCGCCGACACCGTCTTCTACCCCTTCCTCAAGATCTTCCAGGTCTCGGTGAAGTCGACCACCGGAGCTTGTCTGAGTGAGTGATTCGCATTTCCCTACATGCTGGGCATGGCGACAGGGCGAATGGACCCCGTACTGACGTCCGAACGAGAAAAACAGTGGCCGGTATCATCCTCTCCATCAGCGTGGGAAGCAGTATCAGCGCGTTTGCCTCCGCCTCCCGCCTCATCTGGTCTTTTGCGCGGGATAGGGGGCTTCCCTTCGATGGCCACTTGGTCCGGGTAAGCATTTCTGCCCGCATATGCTTTCGAGTGCCAAAGAACAGCTTTACTGACCGCGCCCGCAGCCAAACAAGAAATCGCTCCCGGTGTATGCTATTGTCAGCACCATGGTGTTTACGACGCTACTGTCACTCATCGTGCTGGGATCCGAGGTGGTCCTGTCGGCCTTGTTGTCACTGTTGCTGGCGGCCCTGTACTCCTCGTACCTGATCTCGGCCGCCCTGCTCCTGTGGCATCGCGTAAGGGGGACGATCACGGCACATGGCTCGGAATCGAACATGGACGGCCCCGCGCCCCTTACATGGGGGCCGTGGAAGGTTCCCGAGCCCTTTGGGACCATCAACAACGCGATTGCCTGCTGCTACACGGCCTTCGTGTTGTTCTGGTCCTTCTGGCCCCAGTCCAACTCACCCGACCCTGCCAGTTTCAACTGGAGCGTGGTAGTGTTTGGAGGTGTCATTGTTTTCAGTATTCTCTGGTACCTCGTGCGGGCTCGAAGCTCCTTCAAGGGGCCCATCAAGGAGATTTAGTCCATAGAAGCAAGCAAGCAAGCAAGCAAGCACACGCAGAGGTTGCTTGAAACCTGTGCCGTTGGTTAATGTTAATTGGGAGCACATTGCAATACCGTGCAATGTAGACCATCTCGGTGATATCTGGTCGGATGTGTAGTGATTGATGTTCTGCTTGTACGTACATGACGCCAACATCCACAACTTCTGGGTAGGTTCTATAAGAGATCCCCCACGTGCGGCCTGAGAATGGCTTTCTGTATGGCTGGGTGACCGAGCTGCCCTACGAGGCAAGTCGCAGTCGGCGTTACGGATGGTGGCGCTGACTGGAAAACGGCCAGATCCAGATACGATTGGCCCATCTGTGGTCGCAGGATTGCTTCCTGGGCGGCACAGAGTGGGTGAGAAGGGTTGGGAGAGGAAAAAGGGAGAGAAGATCACTTTAATCTGAACCTACCCTGCAGCGATAATCCTTCCTGGGCCTACACCGGCCCTGGTTGATGCAACACTGTGCCAAACTGTGTGTATATGCTTTGCTTCTTCGCCCAAAAGGCCTCACTTGCAGGCTCCGGGCTGTGGTGGTCAGCAGCCCGCACTACCTTGCGTGCTTCCGCCCAGGAGCAGGGGTTGGTGGTGGGCGGCTTTCTTCGGACCGTTGCAACGTGGACATGCGATGTATACAGAAGCCGGAGATATTGTACAGAAGCAATCTTGCCTTAGAGAGAGCCTTGGAGGCCATGCTTTCGCAATGCGGTCACCTCGGTGGTGGGACGATGTGACATGCTGCTTCCATGTTGTTGAATACGCGCACTGACGGGTTCACGCCGCCGCCCGCCCTGCCTCATCTTTATGTATTTCCCTTCCTTCCCCTCCGTGGCCACCCTACCAAGCGGAACAAGCGTTCTGTCACTGTCGGAGGTTGACTACGGCACCTCGCGCCACTCTGTCCGTCCGCCGCGGGCTCCCATGATGTCCACTGTCTTCCGCCGCTCCGCTGATGGGGATGGAGGGTCACGATCACCTAGCGAGGGTATCGTGGTCAGCGACGACAACCAGAATCCGATCCTGCAGACCGTCACCTGGTTGTTACTGGCTGTGTCCTCATTGGTAATAGGCGGCCGCCTCTTGACCAAGCTTTACATCAAAGCCAGGACGCCTTTCGTGCTGGAAGATGTCTTTATGCTCTCTGCGTTCGTAGGTACTTCCCTCGTGGGATATTCCCGGGAAGCTTGAGCTGACTCCCCCAGTTCCTCTTCTTAGGGGAGTCCATAGTGCAGCTGGTCCCAGCATCTACCATCTTCGGAAAGGATAGATCCTTAATCTCGACAGAGGAGCTGGTCGCGGGAACGAAAGTGAGAAGCCCCAAAGGCCTCTCGGAAAGCGGCAAGATTAACCCGAGTCCAGGCCGGATACGTCAGAGACCTCCTCTTCCTGCTATGCCTCGCCCTCTCTAAGCTCTCCGTCTGCGAAAGCTTACGTGCTCTCTCCCCAGACCGGGCGCATCGGCGTTGGAGCTATGTGCTGGGCCTCGTCATCATACTATGGGGGACGACGTCTTTCTTCGTGACTGCGTTTCAGTGCGGTGATCATGGTCCCTGGGAGGTCGAAGCTACCGAATGCATCGATAGGGTAGGCCTGAGACCCGATAGAAGCTCGACCCGGAAGCTAACCGATGGGGAACAGAGGGCCTTTCTCGAATATGTCAACATCACAAGCGTCTTGACGGACGTCGGCCTACTCGCGCTCCCTTTTGTGATAGTATATCCGCTGCAGATGGCGATGCGACTCCGCCTTATCGTCTTGTTCTTCTTCTCGATGCGAGTATGGTGAGTAAAGCGTCCACCCGAAGGCTCCCAAGGAAGCAGACAGGGTGCTCACCAGGTTCAGCGTGGCCGCCGCCACTATCTGCCAGCTGGTGTACCTACCGCGACTCTCGGAGCCGAACTATACCTTGCGCGCATTCCCGTACTGGCTTTCGATGCAGTTCGTGCTGTTCGCCAGCATTCTGTCGGCCTGCGTCATCTACTTCCTGCCGTTCCTCCATTCCGTGCAGAGTGGACTCCTGTCGGCGAACCCCCAAGGCCTGACGCCGCAGCTGACGTTGACAAACCTCTCCAAGGCGCACAACAGAACCACGCATGACGATTCGACGGGCCGATCAAGGAACAGAAGAGACTACGTGGAGATTAGAACAGATATTGCCGTCGTTCATGAGGGCAGAGCGAAAGTGGAAAAGCATGATTCTGGCATGGGGACAAGGAATGCTGAAACAGAATATCACATTTCGTGTTAGGAGGGCACCTCTGGCTACCTACCTACTTATTGACTACTTAAAGTAGGTAGCATAGGCCGAAATACGCAATGCTTGTATATCGAGACCCCCAAGTCAAAGTGAATAGGGGAAGATCAAACATACCCAGGGAAGTAAGTGCATCTCCGTCTCATGAACTGTAGTTTGTGAGCGACGCGTAGGAGACCACGCTGAACCCAGAAGACGTTCGACCGAGTCTCAGTCGAGAGCAATGCTACTGCTACTGCGGTCGCTCCCCTGGGCCCGATTACAGGAAAGGGAGCAGATTCCGGCCTTGGGTGAGCCTTGCCTTGGGCTATCTGGGACCGCGTGTTCGGGTTGGCGTGGTCCTCATATAAGGCACCCATCGCATTGGAGGACAAAAATGGATAGCCTCCATTGGGCTTTTCAATATAGCGGAAACAGAACTTACGTATGCCTCCACACTCCTGGAAGATCTTGTACGAAGAACGAGGCCTTGGCTGCCAGTGGAGAGTCAGCTCATTGACCTACCCCCTGTCAAGGCAGGTACTCTATATTACTTCTCCCTTGGAGAAAGCCAACACTGTAGACCTTGCCTGCGACTTGGGGCGAAATTGTGTAAGGAGGCAGGAATTGGGCGGTACAGAGCAACTATCCATTAACGGAAGATGTAAGCCTAACCAAATCAAAAGGGCATGCCTTGCATCCGTGATTCTTCTCTGTTTGTTGTTTTGTTCTCTGCTCTTCGTTCGCCTGGATTATCGTCCCGCATCGTAATGTCGTGAAGCATCCCGTGGACGGATGGACTGACCGGACCACAGCTCTGGTCGTCTGTCGACATCGAGTAGGTCCCCATCGCGTGTACTTATTTCTTGCCACCTTCTGTTTTCTTCGCATCGGCTGCAGTGGAACAGAGATGTCAGTGGTACGTCTTGGCATGGCGGTGGTGTTCGGACAAGATTGCAGGCGGGCGGAGGGAGAAGGGCTTACCGGCCTGCTGCTTCTTGCGCATCATCTCAGCAACGGCCTCCTTGTCGCGCTGCATCTCGGCGCCGCTCTTGGTATTCTTGGATTTCTATAGGGAGCACAGACGCGGGCAGTCAGTAGTCTGTCCCATAGGAGATACAAGCATGTCACCCGTGCGGTGCAGTGGGATGGCCCCGGTCCGGCGCGAGGCTCGCATCCGCGCGCGTGGGCTGATCGGAAGGCCAACAGATCACCCAAGCGCGGGCGGGTAGTAGAACCATGACCATCAAACGTGCATCTTACCTGTTGCGCCTGGGCCTTTTGGTTCTTCTCACGCGCCTTATCGCGCTGGTTGCCGCGAGCCATCTTTTGCTGGAGGGAGACTGGGTCACTGGGGTGGGTGTGGAATTAAAGGGAATGCGCAGGAGCAGGAGCAGGAGCAGGAGAAGCAAGCAAGCAGAGGGAAGGTCAAGGAAGAAGGAGCCGATGTCGCACGCAAGGAGTGGGTGGCGCTTGATCAAACGGCGTCAGGAGCAGTCGCGCATGGAGAGAGGCCGAGTGGTCACGATGATTCGAAAATGAAGGGAGAAGGTCGGCACTGTGGACGGGCAGGCTGGCAGGCGGATGCTTAAAAAAAGGCCCCGGGTTTGGCACGGTCGGTTGGTCGGCGCCTGCCGGAAGCAGCAGATCGTAGTCCACTCCCTTCGTGCCCCAGAGCCTAAGGTAGAGGGTCAGAGCTTTGGCCAAACCTCCACACTGGCGTCTCTCAAACCAATCACATTACACTGTGGCTTCACTTACAGAAGTGGAAGACACTGGCCAGGCCAACCTTTTTGCGAACGAACAAGAAGTCGGTATGTATCTGTGTACAAAAAGAACGTTGCACCGTATGCTATGGGCATCGGCGACCAGTTGACACGTTACCTAGTTGCTCATGTTGCACCATTTCTTCTGTCCGTCAGCTCTGTAGGATCGACAGAGATGAGATTGCATGGCGATGTGAGGTTGAGGTTCATGATGCCGCAATCAGCTCTGGAGGATGCCAGTAATTGGTAGAAGCAATTCGGGACGACAACAATCGCAGCATCGCCATGCACTTTCATACAAAGACATCGGTAATTTACGAAGCCGGTGTGGCTCGGAGAGCTTGAGAAGCTATCACAGCGGTCCGTCGTGTCAAAGAGGCGACCGCGCATCGTCTAGAGCGCAATGTTCCGGGCTTCTGGGTTCTGAGGTTAGCCTCTTCCTAAATAAAGGATCAACATCTCTCGCTTGGAAGCCCCCGAGCGCCATGGAGCGTTCCGTTATGCAGCCTCTTCATTCCAGGACTCGGTGGGGTGTCTTGCCCTGCCTGGCCGCTGGCTAAAGAGACCTTGAAACGACGTTCGTTGCTCTACCACCAATCAAGCTGTCCTGGCGCCCGGCGGTAGTCAGTGCTCCTATTCCTGTTCTCTCTGATTGGGCGGCATAGTGCATAGCGGGGCCGGGCCCGCGCCTGGCCATCTGATCCTCGCCAGCAAGCCAGCTCTCAAATTGTCGATTGCCACGAGGGGTGTTTGTTGGCATCGCGGTACCTGAACATCCACGCCAGCTGATTCGCTCGGACGCACGTCTGGAGAACTCATCGCTGCAACCTGCACCGCTTGCATTCGTCCCATCCAGATGATAAGGGCCACGCCTTTCGCGTCTGCAGCTCTGCGGTGCCAACCGCGATATTGGCTATGATGGCGACCACTTACACTACCGGTCCGACCCCCCTTTCTCATCGGCCGCCTCAGGAACCTACGCGTTCCGACTTGCCAATGGCCTCCATTGCTTCCCCACGAATTCTGTAGACATACCTAGCTAGGAAGGTCACTAACGAGCCGCTGTTCGTCCGTTGTACATGTACCAGTCAAGCCAGTACTCCATGCGCAAGGCTGTCAGGGGTTGTTCGGGCTTCGACTGGACTTGAGACTACCCGCACCCGGTTCGATCCATTGGCTACCGTCCCATCAAACATCTGGTCAATGCGAAACATTCGAGCCGGCCTTGTCTGTGGCGTTCTGTCCCAGTTTCCTTATTAACGCTGGCATCGTCCTGTTCCATTGCGCTGCCTCGTCTTGTTCTGCTCCCCTTCGTCTGGCAACAAGCGGTTTGTTCGTGCGTGGTTTGGTCCGTAGTCTTTGACCTAGGCAAAGTCCTTTGTCCTTGACGGACAACGATTATGACTGATACTCTCTCTTGCTACCTTCTCTTGCACTAACCATCGGAACTCAACCCCGCTCCATCTATTCAACCGCCTTTCACGCGCCTTTGACGGCCCGCCCTCTTGTTCTTATCTCCTGCATATAAA
This sequence comes from Xylariomycetidae sp. FL0641, assembly GCA_022376655.1. NCBI lineage: Eukaryota > Fungi > Ascomycota > Sordariomycetes > Xylariomycetidae sp. FL0641. The sequence goes on from JAJJKE010000043.1 coordinate 10,097, forward strand.
AGAAGGCCCCGTCGATTTGACGCCGAACTCCACCGCGCCGTATTCGACCGCGCCCGTTCCCTTCCACCCTTCCATTCTCGGCTTTCCTTCTCCCAACCCGACTTTCGGCCATTTTTTCCCCTTGGATCTGCCAGCCAGATTCCCGACCACCGTCAGCGTCTCCCGCAGATCACTACCTTACCTACGACACTCAGCTGCAGGCAGTAACAACCGTTGGTGCCCATTTCATCTCGAATAATCCTTACTTACTATGCCAAGAGGCAAAAACGCTGACTATTATACCATCAGAGACACGACACCAGACATCGCCAAGTTTCTCGCCATGTTGGGAGTGCAGAGTACAAACGGATTCAAAGGCCACGCCTACATCATCCTACAAGTTATCCGGTTCTGCAATGTCGCCGTCTTCCTGGCCATCATGGCCACAACCGTGCTCATGATGGTCTTCGCCAAGCTGCCCAATGGCTTCCAATTCTTCGGTGACGTCGGGCTCGCTTTCGTCCTTCTTGTTGCTGGTGTTCTAGCCTACACCGAGATCGGTCACGGCCGCGGGCAGAAGACAATTGCCGCAACATGGCCCGTTGTCGGTCCCACGCAAGGATTCACCTGGCTTGGAGGCGCCATGTTCCTCATGGGATGCCACCTCCTCGGCGGTCTCAGCCGGAACACCTACACAAAGGACTCCGTTCCATCCCAGGTCCAGGAGGTCATCCTCGGCACCGGCATTGTCGCCCTTGCGTTCGGCGTCTTCAACATGCTCGCGTCCGTTGCCTTCCGTAACAGCAACGGCACGCGCGCGCGACAACTCCGTGCCGAGGGCGCATCCACGTCTGATACTCTCTACCACGAGAAGGAATATGGCAGTGCCAGCAGCACCAGCAACGGCAGCGTCAACAGCCGTGGCAGGTTCAACATCAGCAGACCTATCCCTCAGGGCGATATCGAGCACGGCCTGGATGCGTACAGCACCGATGGACCCATAGACCCGCGAGCCAGCCCGATCATGCCGGAGCTGAAGCGCCCGCCCACCGCACTTCACCCCGCGATACAGGGAGGCCCAGGAGGCCGAGTCGTAAGCGGATACTCGGAGGCCTCTCACATGGATCGCTTCACCATGCGGTAGTAGGCCCCGGAGCCCGCGCTCTTATGATCGATGAGGCGAATGGAGCCAGGGCGAATTGGTCATGGGCCGTTCGTCCGAAGGGATAGCAGGCGTTCGGTTAATCATTCAGGATTCTAGGTTAGGAACCTTCATATACCCCCCGACATGAGGGACAGCGACAATTTTGATATCCATTGGCATTTGGTATATTCGCGACCCTACTGGACTTCAGGATGGGCAATACCTTATCTAGCCGTAGTACCACGAGATAATGATATACACTTCAATTCGCAACAATTTGGCTGCCACGTGGAATGTAAACGTGCCGTAGCAGGTGGAGCTGCAAGAGAAATGTGATAAGATAAGACCAGGTGCAAGATCAGATTCAGGTGCGGTTCCAGAGGATGAACAGCTCAAGGTGGGTCTCTTGCTGCATTTGGTTAAGCGATAAGCACGTGATCTTCTCTCCCTAGCGTGGTGGATTACTCGGCATCTGCAGCGCCTTGCGAGCTCTGAACCACATCATCCAGATCAACCTCCGCTGCTACCATTCTCCATTTTCCAGCCTCCATCCTCCGTCCCCCATTCACCTGCTCACGCGATAGTCTTGTTCGACTCGTTGCCATTGTGCAGCACATGGTGTGGCTGTTTTGACTTGCCCGCCTTTCCATCCGTCTTTTTCTCCGTTCCCCTTTCACATAATATCCTTCTCATTGCCTATCCGTACAACCACCGCCGATTTCGCTCCCTGTCTCCCACGCCCTGGTCATCCGTCGTTGGAACGCCTCTCGCAATCGCGTCTTGCCGACAAACTGCGACCACCCCCCAAGAATTCTCAATAGTGCTGCGGTGGAGAAATAGAAGAAGTCTGGTTGCGCGACGGGCAAGGATTCGGACGGGATGTTCTAAGGACTCGCTGGACCCACAGTGACCGACATCTCGTGGGTGGCTTTGGCAGTTTGCGACGGGTTCAGGCGGGAGTCACCCAGAATCTCAGTCCTCCCATATCTTTCCCCGTGGAGATATTGCGTGCTGCGCTCCTCTCTCTCTGCCTTTGTGATATCTTCGACCCGGACCGCGCGCCTCTTCCGTTGTCCTTGATTGCACCGGGTTTCCTAGCTGCCCGCGCAACAAACAAAGCCTTGACTGCTGTGGCGCGCACCTCGCTTCAGAACTCTCTACCTCATAGTCCCTTCCCTTTTGATCATATCGTGTCTGCGCGTTAAGCAACCATGGCATCCTACTCAGAGTCCGACGCAGTAGCTAAGGATTTCCGCGAGGCTCTGGAGGATCTTCAGTCAAATGCTCGCTATGAGATTCAGAACTTGACTTTGATCGCGAGAGAGAACACCGAGCACGCACTCCAGATCTCTGGTGCCTTGGTCGAGCACATCATTCGAGTAGGTTATACACTCTAATCCACAGTATCGCCCCGCGACCAAAATCAACACCCTATTAAATCCCTTTTCGTATACCACTCACCCTCTGATCTGCGTACGGAACGGCATCGCTGATTTATCCTTAGGTCGCACCGCATAAGAAGTTACCTTCCCTATATGTCCTCGATTCTATCGTCAAGAACGTCGGCACCCCGTATACGCTCTTTTTGGGCCGCAAGCTCTACCAAACTTTCATGGACTCGTACGCCATGGTTGACATGCCCACCCGCCGGAAGATGGACGAGATGTTGAAGACATGGAAAGAACCTATTCCCGGATCTATCGATACTCGCCCAGTGTTTCCTCCCGATGTCGTGCGTCCCATCGAAAACGCACTCCTCAAGGTCAGGACAGCCACAATGCAGCAGGAGCGTGCTAGAGGGCAGCAGCCGTTCATGGGTCGAGGAAGGCCTATGCCTCAGGGCGTGCCTCAGGGTGTGCCTCAGGGTATGCCTCAGACTATGCCCTACCGAGAGACACCCACTCCGCCTGGCAGCCGTCCTCCTTCTCACGTGCATGGTTTTCCTGCCCAGGCTCCCATGCCAATGCCCAATGGTGGCCCATACAACCCGCCCCCGTCAGGCAGCTACACACCGCAGCCGGTGAGTGCCGTGTCCGATCAGATCGTTGCCAGCATTGCTAACAGCAGTCGTAGAATCTCTCACTTCCAGCCAGATCAACGCCACAGCCTTCACCAGCACTCAGTGCCTTCCAGCCCCCTCCCGTAGGTGGGTTCGGCGCAGCTCCAGCTGGAGTCAGCGTAGATGCTCTGAAAGATGATATCCAAGGAGCGATCACGGCCACCCAAGCCCAACTTGCGCAGACTCCCCTTGATTCTACCTTGAATACTAGGTTGAAGGCGCTGATGGACTTGCAAACTCTGCTTCAGACCCAGAATCTGCCGCAGGATCACTTAGTACTTATTAAGAATCAAATCGCTAATATGTCCGTGACAATGAGGGCACCTCCAGCCCAAACCTCAACACCTGTACCTCAGCCAACACCCGTAGCAGTAGCCCCTCCGCCAGCAGCGGCACCGAAGGTCTCGTTAGATTCCTTGTTCGGTCCGGGCGCTCTCGCTGCTCTGATGGCACGGAATTCTGTCACTCCTCAAGCCTCTACACCCCAACCTCCGCCGGCAACTGCGGCCATTCGGTCACCTACACCGCAGAGGGTTGAGCCTGCCAAGCCAGTGGCACCTCCGACTGACCCCATGGCACTTATGAATGCGTTGCGGCAGGCGGGTGTGCTACCGGCTGCCACTCCAGCGGCCGGATCGACGCCAGCTTCGAGTACTAGGCCAACCATGCCTCTTCCATTCCCCCTCCCTACTCACCCTCCTCGTCCCGCGACATTAGATCTCATGACGAGTGACATTGCCCTGAAGGCGTCTTCTCTAAAGCAGTACGTGTCTACCGACGACTACTCTCTACTTGTGTATTGAAACTGACAAAACCCTAGATTCCGTCCGCAGCTATTGCCTTTGCTCTTTGAGGCACGAGGACCGCAGTGCACTCAGTGTGGTCGCAGATTCCCCAAAGACGAGGAAGGCAAGAAGAAGAAGACGATACATATGGACTGGCACTTCAAGGTCAACCAACGGATCGCCGAAGCCGAGAAAAGGGGCCAACACCGCAGCTGGTTGGTTGATGAGATGGTAAGATCACCGCGACCGCTCTCGACAGACACCTACTGACCGGCGCAGGACTGGATCAACACCAGGGAGGTTATTGATAAAGACTACGTCACCCCCTCTGCGGATTCCAACTCGGCACAAGACGGCTCAGCAGCCAAGACTCCGAAGCTCGAATACATCCCGGTGCCGGACGACCCCGTCTTGGCAAACAGTGTTTGCCCCATCTGCCAGGAGAAGTTTGAGACGAGATGGCTCGATGATGCGCAGGAATTCGTCTGGCCCGATGCTACTCAGGTCGGCGAGCGCATCTACCACGCCAGCTGCCACCGCGAGGCCACCAAAGACGGCGGAAACACCGGCTCGTTGTACGGACGGAATACCCCTGAGCCGGTGCTGGGAAAGCGGAAAGCGGAGGTGAGTCCTGCAACAGATCCTACACCGACCTGCTGTCTACGGTCATTTACTAACACGCGGTAAGCAGGAAGAGCTCACCTCCCTGCGTGGCAAGTTGAAAATGGAAGCTGCATGAAGAGGGGACTACTGGTACAGAACCCCTCCCGCCTACGAGCGAACCCAAATGGTCCGGCATTTGCATCTTCGGCGTTGTGGTATCCCCTCGCATCTGGTTTTCCTTTCTTTTTTACGTCCTCTAGCATCATCTCACGCGCCCTTCACGTGATTGACGTGTCCGGCACCTGCATTGCGGATAGGATAGTTAGTAGGCAGTCGCACACCCCCAGCACAGCAGCCCTGCGGCTACGCTGGACCAGGCTGGTGCATCAATTCGGACAGCCTTACGAGAAAAAAGGTTTTTATTTATTTATTTATTTCGGTATCGGATGCTGTGATTGTGCGAATTTTTAGGTGACAACGCTGAATTAGTCGAAGCGCCCCATCACTTCCTTGTGCGTTCCTCCACCACGCCCTCGTAGATGTAAGTCGAAAATTCCGATCCCACAGTCTAAAGGTTGGCGGCCTTCTTTCTTCGTGGGGCAAGCACTCACGACTAGGGATCCGGTGTGCGCATCTGCCCGGATAGCGATCGTCTTCCGCGTGGTATTCTCCTGGCAGGGTACTCGGCTTGGGTCTCCGACGCATGCAGGTGAACAAGACCAGGAGCTCACCCTCCATCCATCCATCGATTAGGGCGTCCATGTCTGGGGACTGCGCGCTATACAGGTCCTCGTCGGGGCAGCATGTTCTTCCCCTGCAGCTGTGGCACGCCGGTAGCGCAGCCGATGCACGGTGGCGACGTCTTCCTGCACTTCAGCTTCCTCTGCCCGCAAGAGACAGGATTTCCCTCGGCGACTCCTCGCGTCGTCGTGTAGCAGTATCTCGGCCGCGGAAGGAGGCCCTCCTGGAAACCGACGCGGGGGCCGAGGCACGTGGTACTGCGTGCGAGATGATCGCCTTCCGGGGCCAGCGGTCGCACCGGGTGAGAATTGAGAGAGAAGTGAGATATATATATATATATAGTGTGGGTCTTCACGCCATCGGCTGCCTCTCTTAATCGAGTACTCGGATACTATAGATGGAAGAGGCTCGTCTCATAAATCTGCCGTTGGTGGTGTCATTAGCCCTGGGCCGGCCGCCGCCATGATGTAGCGGGATGGTTGCAAAGATCACGGTGCAGAAACGAAGGCGTCTCGGTCGGCTGTTGTGCAGGCGCGAAACTCTTATATGATAAGGTCGACATCGTCAAGCGACGCCCAAGCAGCATTCAGCGCCACGTGATGGTTTGCGTGCGCGGGGGAGAGCTTTCCTTTTCGCCCCCGGGTTCTACGTTTCTTCCTCCCAGGCACCCGGCTTCCTATCCGGGTCAGGGTATCTGTTCACGTTCGGGTTTTCATGACCGACGTTGCCTGATAATCATATAATGACCACGTCACGGAAATCAGAGTCTGGTTCTCGACGATGACGACTCGCTTATGCCAGCGGAATGACAGGCCGTTTCCGGCTTGAACTGGCCGGGGAATTGCTCTGGTCGTTTCAACTTCGCCGTGGACTGTAGTCATGGCTAACCCTTTTGTCTTCCAGGGGCGCGATACTGTCAAGACTCCTTAAGGTAGTAGTGCGAAGTTGTAAGAAGCGCAGGTCCACGCTTGCGCTTCCCAGCTCGCGCCATGCCATCTTCGGTCTCATGGGCTATGAAGCTATTCCCGCTTTCGGGAGGCGGCCGTCCGAATACGAGGTTGGTGTGTTCCTCTGTGTTTCTACATAGACGAGGTGTTGAAGACGACTTCCAGTTCATGAGCTAGCTACTAAGACTGGTATGACTTCCACAATGAATGTGACAAGTTAGCGCGCCAACCCGTCAGGCTTTCCCGTCGACAAGCCTGGGCGGGAGCGAACGGCGGCAAGTCAGGGCCGCTGAGGGAACACGACACTCTAGGCGAACATGAATGGATGGCGGATGGATACGAGCCAAGTAGCTACTGCTGGGAGTTAAAGGTCCTTTGGCTGCTGTCTTAAAGGCGCCTGCATCCAGTTAGTACGGCATTCGATTCATCGTATTTCGATCCAGTTGGACCGAAGCCGCCAAACTCGCGACAGCCTTGGGGCTAGCAAAGGTAAGGCGTGCGAACATGTAGAGCGTGAACTGACTTACCACGTATAAGACTGACTCTGTGGTCATTTTCGTCTGAAACTTCTTCTCGGCCTCATGTACGACCTTGGCAGAAGTGTTCTTCTCCATCTGCGCATCCAGAATTCACTCGGAACGACAATGTTGGTTGTAGAGCAGTAGGTATGCAAGCGGTGTGTAAGCGCTCCGGCTTCAAAGGAATGAAGTAAGGTACACGACATCAGGATCTCGGTATAATTCTTTGGCAGATTTGGCTAGCACTATATGTATCCGGAGATCCTGGAACGACCAATAGATATACATGAGCTAGAAGATTTTACAGGGCGTTGGTGGTGATATACTTTTGGATGAGAGAAGCGCTCAGAGTTGGTAAGTCTGGGGAAATCTGGGCCGTTTTACGATCTTCCAGGCACCTGTGACTCATTGCAACCTGGCCTGGATGACTGGAATCTCTGGGGAGTCACCGCTGCAATGTGATTCGCCGTGGTCACACATCCGTGGCCGTGATAGCTACCAAATGAACTTGATGTAGTCACTGGATTATGACTCCGAATGAGTGGATCCAGGTACCTTGAAGAGTCAGCAAGGACGAAGTTGTTCAAATGATTTTGAGCGTTTTACAGATTGAATCTTGCTATGGGTATACTAACAAGACGCTTGACTCAAGCAGAACACATTTAGCAGCAGGAGAAGATGGGTTCTTCTACTCTGAAGCGAAGTCACTCTTCTACTGGGCGAACTTACGCATCCACCTATATCATCTGGTCCCAACTACTTAACTTAGTACCTAGGTACGTAGCCCAATGGGATGAGTCAATAGGGGCATCTCGCCTTGACCGAACGAGCGAAGCTTGACGGTTCCATCACCCCTCCACCCAGCATGAGTGGACGGCAAACAGCAATCTAGGATCGGGTGTTCTTACCTAGGTACCCTATATCCAGTAGTTGTTAGAAACCCGGAATCTATATAGACCAGGGTACGACACCCGCGCCCGCGCCAATTGTGGCTTGCAGCCCCTGTTCATGCGCGGCGTGATTAATCCCACCCCAAGTCAACTCATTGCAGGTCCGGGGGGAGGAGGGGGGGTAGGTACATACATAGCACAGCGGGAATTCATCACCTGCGCAAAGACATACCGACAGATCTCGATTTGTCTTACGCGGTGTTCGAGATGCGGTGGCCGGGCACCTACCTACCTACCTACCGGTACTTTGCCCTGCGAAGCGGAATAGGGGACTGAGTCTGTCCGGCATGCCGGGGAGCAGAACCAGGTAACTAGGCCGACTGCGCTCGAAGTAAAATAACGACACTGTCGCATAAATGTGTCTTCAACCGCCCTTTGAGGCTCGTACGTGAGAGAGGTAACTATAGTTCAGGAGGCAAAACAGCCCGACGACGGCCACCGCTGCGCGGGCCGTGGCATGATGCGCGGGGAGTTCCGGGGAGCAGCAGCACAGCAAGATAGTTACATTGCATGTACTCCAGACTTTAGGTAACCTCACCGCGCATGTCTCGCCCCCTCATCCACTCTTGCTGCGACAATTCATCACGGAGATTGAGAATATGCTCGAGCCGAACGAAGGGCTCTTGATCACGGGAAGAATCAACGCGAATGCTGCATGCTGCACAGCTTTATCTCACTTTGATATTCCTAACGGGGTAAGCGACGTATCGAGACGCTCTAGCCTGCAGAGGTTTGCTGGGTATCAGACAATGAATGCAGCAAGGCCAGTCAATCAGTATGTGGTATCGTGCCATGGCTCTATGATGATGCCTACCTCCCCTCTCCCTTCCAATGAATGTACGTGGCTATGATCCCCATCCAACGCCGACCGGCCCCAAGATCCTGCTATCAAGGAGGCAGAATCACGCCACCGAACGCCTTGTGCTCCGTGCGATGCGAGTAGGTCTAAATCACTCATGCCCCTTTCTCGGCCTCTCATTTCAGGCCTGCCAACGCGGCATCCAGTCTATCCCAAGATCAGACCACCCCAGCCGTTCAGCGAGCGAGCATGCTCCCAGCTGTCTTGAGCACAGTATCCTGCGTAGGTGTGTGGCCACCGTCATACCGCAAGTATCCAACTGGCTCCGAAATGTGCAAGGGGGTTGTGCTTGGCCAGGAAATTACTTAAGTATGTACTTGAAAAGCGAATGTGTACAGGAGCGACTCATTGCTCTGGCACCGGCGACTGCGGCCGGGTTCTGATGTGGAACTTCTCGCGCAGACGCTCGGTAAGTTTGTGGTGCAGATGTTGGGAATGATCCTCGCCAGAGACTGAAGCTATGCCCTGTTGTGACTGGCGGTAGTGGCGAAGGGCCTGGATCCGCTCATCGACGGGTGCGTGGCGTAGGCGGTTCCAGTCCATGAGCCACGACCGACGGGGTCGCTGGCCTGCCGTCGTCGTGCCATCCGATGTGCTCGGCACCGGCAACGAGGGGCTGACTGGGGGCTCCTGGGCTGGAGCTGTGCTGTGTGGCTCGCTTGCCTCACCCTCTTCTGCAGCCTCGAATCTGGCTGACATTGGCCGGAGGTCGAGGCGGCTGTGTGTATGTGTTAGTGTTGCGTCCTCAGCCGACCGAGTACAAGGAAGGGTTTCACATACCACAATGGACAAGTTCCGGACACGTTGACCAACCACGGGTCGACGCACGCCGGATGGAACTTGTGATCGCAGGGTAGAACCCTCACGTCCTCGCCCACTTGGAAATCTTCCGTGCAAATCGAGCAGCCTAGATGCTCCTCGTTGCCAGCGCTTGCTTCGTTACGGCTCTCCCCAGTAGCACTGGTGTCGGCCTCGGGAGGAGTAACAACGGTGACAGGTACAGCAGATCCCGCCGGATGTACTGCCACATTATGGGCCGTTTCAACATGAGGCTTCAGGTCAGTAGTTCGTTCTCCAGACATCCTGCCCAGTTCGCTCTCTTCGTCGGATTTCACCGGCGCAGCAGCCGGGTCGCCGAACTTGACGATGGGCAGCGTCTCGAGCATGGCTCGCGCGATGCCCTTCGCGCGGCTCTGGCGCGGTCGCCCACCGATCGACGGCCTCGGCCCGTACCGCTCGGGGTTCCGATGAGCTCGAAATGCGCCAGTGGCGATAATGATGATGAAGAGAAAGGTGATCAGCCCCGTAATGCTGTAGAGGATACTCATAGCCACAGCCGAATTGCTGCCGCCCTGTTGGCCAGCTTCTTGGTTGTTGCTCGTCGTGCCGTTACTGGCGATAGTCGCGTAAACCATGCCCGTCGACTCTTCATGTGACGTGAAGTTGGTCATTTCCCAGGCCTTCTCCTTGGCGAGCATGGTCCAGACATATTCAAAAGGCAAGTTGGAGCCTCCGAGAGAGCAGCACTCCTCGTCGGTGCTATAGAGCAGGATAGCTTTGGGCTGGTTGTCTTGGCTGGTCATGACTTGGTTGATCATCTGGCTTGGTTGGATCAGGGAGTCCGCATTGGGGTCGCAAGACATCATCGCAACCGAGTTGGCCAGGTCGACATTGTTGTAGTTGGTGGCATCGACTCCGACCACGTTGCCGGCCACGGACTTGGAATCAAGCCTGGCCTTCCCGGTCAGAGGCCCGACGCTGTATTCCTTAGCAGGGAGGGGTCCGACGCCGGCAAACTCCAGCGATAGCATCATGGCGGAATCGCTGAGTGCCTCGGGGACGCTCAGCATCGGGTTCGTCGTGGCATCGTCGGCGGAGGTGCCGGGCAGGAGGGCGAGGAGTCCGAGGAGGAAGCAAGCCTTGCGGGCGCCAGTAGCGACGGTCGACGTCGCCATGTCTGGCTTGGTAGGTGCCCTCTTCACGATCGATCGGCAGTGGTGCGCGGGACAGGCGAGGTAGCGGAGTAGGTGGTCTGGTCTGGTCTGGTCTGGTCTGGCCTGGAACTCTGGATGAAAGAGGGATGCAGTGAGGAAAACGAGGTTCCGATCGTTCGTTGGTCTCTAGAGTCGCATTCGCAGTGGCGTTCACGGTCACGACTATTACCAAGTCAGAACTGACTGCGAGACAGCCGGAACAACAGGCCGGGGCGCTCGGGGAACGAGAGACCAAGAGAGCAAGAGACAAGACGAGGAACGAGAGGCCTCGGCACACCGGGCGACTGGGGACCTGACGGGGCAGGTGTTTCCGTCACGTCTTGATCGCCGACAGGCATGCACGGCGATGAAGAGGTGGAATGTCGCGCGGTAATGCGACAAGCGGAAGCGGAAGCGGAGGAGGAGGAGGAGGAGACAGCATAATGGCTGGGCTTATATCGGAAAGCCTGGACGGTATAAGAGAAGTCCAGTCATGCGATGATGCCATGAAGAGAAAGGCCGTTAGCCGTTGGTCAGCAGTGCGCACTGCGGGAAGTCGATGACAGGGATCGATTTGCATTTCCGAGGGGCTGAGCGGGCTGAACGGGCCTTGACGGACAGCCAGCCAACGGCGACAGGGCATTGAACCCGCCAAGATTTGGAATCCCCCAAGTCCCCTCGCCTCTAGCAGCTCTAGCTCCAGGCGTGTCTGGGACTGTCCGGGACGCTACAGGCGAGACAGCCAGGATCAGCAGGGGTTGGTTGGTTGCTCTTACACCACTACTAACCTTATACTTCTACTACACTATCATCACCTCTACCAGTCGTGTCATCAGTCCGTGAATTTCTAACCATAAACTATTAAATCCGTGCTGATGGGTACCTAGGTAAAGTAGGTATTTGTCAAAATGCAACTCTGCAGCAGACGAGCACGTCTGGGCGAAAGGGGCCGAGAGCTTGAGCACCGATGCTTGATGGCCATTCCGAGACGAGCGATGTTTGGGCACCACCTTTCCCTCAAAGCACAAAAGCTTGGCTTCGTCCAATGCCAGTTTGACCTCCCGTCTGCCCGTCTTCTCTTGGGAATCCCTCGGTCTTACCTACGCCTTGACACTGGCCAATATACTAGCCTTCTCCGTTATTTGGAAGGGCTCTCGTCGCTCGTGCCTGTGTGTGTGGCACAGACCGACTGCGGATGGCAAGCCGCGAACCGCGAACCACGAACCGCGAACCGCTATCTCTGTTTCTCTGATCGACGCCATGCAGGAACTCCCTTAGTTCATGATACTAGGCAAGGCAAAGTTGGTTGGGTACTGGTACTGGTAGTTCAAGACTTCAAGTTGAGCCTCAACGGTAGGTAGGAACGGCGAAAACGGCAAGGCGCACGGGCCGGTACTTACACCCGCCTGTTCACACACGTTTGGCGTAGTGGAAACCTTAAAGGCATGCGTGATCGGCGTCATCGTGAACCTCCAATGGAAGTCATTTTGGCCTTCCCCGCAGTCTTCCAAGCTGATCAGCGTTTCCTTCTTGATTCGTGAGTTGAGAGAAGGGGTTTTTGGAAAGGAAACCAGTCGAAACATCCCCGTTCGTCAGAAAGGCATGGATGGCCGTAGCTTCATGGCTAACCGCACGTCTTCCGGAAAGCCTCATGCTAGGACGAACGTGGAAGTGACCACCTTCGGGTCCTCACATGGCTGCGAAGGCTTTGGGTACAAACGATCATGATTCCTGCGTCATCCTCCAAGACACGTGGGAGGTTCCGGGCCATTTGCTGCCAGGAACCTCCCAAAGCTTAGACTTCGGGCATCCCACCATTAGCGAAGGCGACCATCCAATGCCTGCGAAGATGCTACTCTGCACAAACATTGTTTAGCAGAACGATCTTGTAGATCCATGGGTAGCACCGAGGGGTTTCGGCTGGTTCGGAACAACTCGTACGACCATCGGGGCTGCAGGACGCCAGCGTGGGGAGGGGCCACGGTGAACACCCCCTGATGATCGAACTTGTTTTAGATATCAAACCTACTTCCAAGCAGACCTTTTCGCCTTAGACCTGAACCTTCCACTGCACTCGTCTTGCCGTCTATCCGCCTTGTCGCCTTACCATTTGGATACTGGACGCGGGAGTGACCAGACCGAGGAGCCGCCGCACAAGAAAGGGCAACCGAGTATTTGATATTGACCCCTCCAACAACTGCAGCGAGACGGGGGGAATGAGAACATTGAGTAGCACGACAGGGTGGCGCAGCCGAGCCGACCACGTCAGAAGACTCACCCGACATCGAAGCAGACTGCGGCATTGACCTGTTCGAGTGCGATCTTCATCCAGTCCAAATGCGTTCGTTTCGTCTACTTAATATCTTGGCCGGGTGTGTCCGGCGACGAGGCAAACCATTGCCTTGCATGAGGTTGAGGTGGAAGTGGAGGAGGCCAGAGCGTGCGCGGTAAGCATACTATGTATGGTATGACCTATCTTGGAGCAGTTCGCGACGGGGGATATAACGTTATTGCTATGGGTAGTGTCATTGATGCCGGAGTGCAGGTCTTCTTATCGTGCACGACGCATGCACTCATGCCTGATGAACGAGAGCACATATTTGGGGGAGGACAAAACGAAACTGCTGATCGTGTCTGCCCGTGTTCTCAAATAATCAGAATAGGAGGATCGCGGTCGTGTTCGTGGTGGTAGTGCGGTAGGCCATGACTAGATACATACTCGACTTGTACGTCGCACAACCATCAAAGAGGGACCTTCCGCAGTAGGGTGATTAGTGGTTTGGGGGCCGCAAGCTCAAAGCCCGTGGACAGCTTCCATGGATAGCGCACCCGTAGTCGCTGTGCTGTAGACCTAGCCTGGTCACTTCGTCACCTCTCACTGGAGGGTATTCCGCGATGGCGGACAAAGGACACTCCCCGCACGCCGTAGACTTAATCGTTGAGCGTTGACCATGCGCGTGAGGAGAAGCTGCGGCCTGGGGCTGGTGGTCCTGGACTCGCTTCATATCTCCTCCATATCTTCCAAGTCGTTCAGCGCGGGCCAGTCGCCCACTTCCACTCGCTCCGGTCTGACAAAGACGCCATGCTTGAGCGAAGACTCGGTGCCCCAGTACCGCGTGCCACCGATGCTCCCGTCGTTCTTGCCCACCGGTTCGTCGAGATGAACACCGACCCAGGCGCCCAGACCGCCCGGAATTTCCGGGACCTGACCGACATACTTGACTTCGCCCCGGCGCGCGTCGTCGCCGCCCACTCTGCAGCGTTTCCCTACTTGGATGCCCCGGCTCTGGATCTCGCGCTCGAAGGCATCAACCTTCGCTTTCTCCAGGCTCGGCGCGTCTGGGTTGAAGCGGCCTAGTTTCTCTGCCTTCTTCCAGGCCAGGACGGAATCCGATTTCTTCTCGTACTCATCGACAGGCATCACGTATTTCTCCACGTTAGATGTGTCATTGAGGTTGAGCCGGGCATTGGCTGGCCGAGTATCCGAAACCTTTGATCGTTAGTCACGAGCTTCGATGGTTGTACACTTCACGTATAACACGGGAGCCAAACGTTCTGAGCACTTACGTGTAGTTCAGCATATGGGACAAGAGGGAAGCTAGACAGGAAAGCCGCGTCCTCATCGGCAGCCTCAATAGCAATACTCTCGCCCGTGGTAGTCTTGAGCGTGATGCGCTGGCAGGAGGGCGGTGTGCCAGTGATAGGCTCGAGCTTGCTCTTCAACTGAGAGATAGACCATGACGGAGTGATGCGCCTTTCGGATGAAGAGTTCTCGGAGATGACTTGGAGCGGAACGTCGGCCATGTTGCGCGTCTCGGGTCGACGGTAGGGTGGACCAATGAGAATAGGAGGACAAGACGAGGCTAGCAGAGAGTTGTCAGGACTCAGAACCTTGCTCTTTCCCTTCTTTTCCTGTCTGCCTTGATGAGTCTTTGCTCCGGAGTCACTCAGGAGGGGCGTTGGGGGGGTCAGAACCTAGGTCAGGAGTGAGGCGTGCCAAGGTAGGGCTGGTGGTGGCCAGACGCCGCGGGTACGTACAAGGGATGACAAGAGATCTGATCGGACCACGATGAACACGTAGCGACAGTCGCTGTAACGGTCGGGGGAATGAGTTCGCTGACGTGTAACTAGCAAATCGCAACTCACGAACGTTGGGTGGGTTTAGGGGTCCCGCGCGACGCTTTGCTGAGTTGTATCTGCAGGTGAGTTTACTTCCCGCCTTACCGTATTAACTTAGCTCTTATCGGAGGTCCACAGGTGCTGAGAATGTTCTGGCCCCTACCTCCGACCTCAGGCTTGGAGCACCACGGCCCGAGAGCTGGCACCTGTGGCGCTGTCTGCTCTCCCGTCCGCCTGGCCCGGGGATCGGTTAATGTCTCAGCCACAGGGCCTACCAGCAGCGTGGATCCCCTGTAAGGCAAGTAACCTTTAGCGCTGCAGTGGCTCGACGCCTTCACCTTGCTCAAGCTTGTCAAATTGTCGTGCTCCTCTCGCACCCGCACTGCTCCTCCTCCTCCTCCTCCTCCTCCTCCTCTACTACGTCCCTCCCTCCATCCACTGATCTTGTCCGGCTTCGTCCAACTTGTGAACCACGTTCGGGTCCTTGCTTCCAGCCAACCCAACCTCCTGCCGCCCCCATCTGTCACATCGTCCCGGCCAAGAAGTCGCCGAAGGATAGCTGCGGTTACGCACCACTTCCCGTCCATTGATCGGCCCTCACGTATCACGGGCATGGGAAGGTAGGCCGACGAGATTCACGCGGGACTCCCTGCCATTGGATGGGACCGTTTGCAAATCACGCCCTGGGCCTCTGTGAGCACTCAACCCTTCGGCTACACGACAGACCGCCGGCGCCATCGAAGCATCTGGTCTAGCATCTGAGATTGCGCCGGGAACATGGCACCTTGGGGGAAGACCAGCCGTTAACTACACGCCTTCGTCTGCCGTACCCGTCGCCTCTCTGTCCAGTCTCGTTGTCTGGGATGCCGTCGTGCCAGATCGGGAAACCGTCGCGCATGGGGATTACGGAGTAGCCCCAGAGCCCATGGAGTACGCATAGCCTGTGATCGATCATATTTTCCCGGTGCCAAGTACGTCGTGGCATTACAGTGGTTACCCTAGTTACTGCATACACCCCATACTGCATAAACCAGGGTTACTGCATATTTATTTAGGTCCCGAATCTTTTTGTATGGGAAATTTGCCAGAAACTGCATAAACTGCATACTGCATACACTTTTTGAATATATGCAGTTGCAGGGGTTAGTTTTTGGTGTAGCGGACCGTTTGCCCCTTGATTTTTTATCGTCAATTCGGCCCCAACAGCGCCCCAACCACTGCAACTGCCCTAATCTATTGTTTCTAGGGCACCCAAGCCGGCCCCTACACCTTCCAAAACACTGTTTTTGCACCTTTCTTTGAACGGCCTAGGCCAGCCAAACCTAACCTCCAACAACAACGCCGCCGCCCCCCCTATCTCCAACCTCCGTTACCAACCAACCAACAACAACAACGAAATGCCTCCCCAGCAAGCGAATCGAGCCTCCATTGAACAGCGCGCTGCGTTACGCCGCTATTTCGAATCTACACGCCCTAAGCCGTCTCAAGCGAGGTGCATAGAATGGTTCCAGCGCACATATGGCTTCCCTTTGACACAGTCCCAAGTCTCTCGTTACCTCTCTGCCAACAACCTCCCAACTATCTCCAAGGACTCCCCCGGTTTACAGCAGCGTCGCGTTTCGCAGGCACAATGGCCTGTGCTTGAGACACTGCTGAAACGATGGCAAATTGGGATGGAGGTGCGCGGGCTTGCCACTTCCAGAGAGGTGTTGATGCACAAGGCGCAAGAAATCTGGCTTCAACACCCGCAAGCACGCAACAACCTCCCTCCCGTCAACCCTCCCGCCTTCGGCCGCAAGTGGGTGTCCCTATTCCAAAACCGGTATCATATCAAGCACCGGGTTATGTATGGGGAGCGCTCCTCTGCCGAAGACGCTCTCCATTTGCCCGCAACCAAGGCCAAGATGGAGCAGCTTCGGAGGTTAGTAGCTGAGACTCCTGTTGGCAACCGCTACAATATGGATCAAACTGGTCTATATTGGCGAAGGACCGCCTCCTCCGGCCTTGCTACCGAACAGCGCCCTGGCCGCAAGTTGGATAAAACCCGGATATCTGTAGGGTGCACCAACAACGATACAGGCACAGACCGCTTCACTCTCTGGGTTGTTGGCAAGGCAGCCAACCCGCACGCTTTGCGCAACTTCAACTGGCAAGGGCACAACCTTGTATGGCGTCACAACAAGAAGGCATGGTTTACCGGCGTTATTATGGCAGAGTGGTTTCGATCCTTCTACAGCCATATTCAAAGGACCAAGCCCGGCCAGAAGGTGCTTCTTTTGCTTGACGGCTTTTCCTCCCATTACTGCGGTCTGGCTATGGCGCCCCCTCCCAGCAATATCACCGTGGATTTCTTCCCCGCCAATGTGACTTCAGTCTATCAACCATGCGATATGGGTATCATTCGCACTTTCAAGGCATACTATAGGAGGTCGTTTCTGGTCTGGACTTGCAAGCTATTGGATACAGACCCTACTGCTGACCCTACCGATGCTATGCACCTACGAATTACGATGGCGTGGGTTGCTGAGCACTACTACAACACCTTGGAGGCGTCGACTATACACAATTGCTGGCGCAAATCAACACTGCTTGGGGAGGAGATACAGACCCAAGGACCGTCACAACAGGTGCCAAGGGACCTACAGGAGCTGTATAGCAAGGCTACAGCCCACGTCAAAGACCGAATGTCAATTGACCAATTCTTGAACCCGGAAGACGAAAACCTCCCCCCTGGCGAGCCCACAACTAGCGAGGGAGTGCTTGAACAGGTTATTGACGACTATTTCAAGGAAGCAGACTGCAGGGATGCCGAAGAAATAGATCACGAGAAACACCAGAAGCTACCGGAGGTCATATCTCCAAAAGAAGGGTTGGTTGGCTTGATGAACTTGCTGTCACTAGCGGAGGTCAACGAGACCTTTGATAGCAAAGACCTAGCCTCGCTTCGGAAGATGCGAAGCTCCTTGAGCAGTGCTATCGCCAGCAACGCAGAACAGGCAGATTTGACCAAGTGGTTCAAACCGCAGTAAATACAAGGCCAGAACCCTCCCTCCACGTCTTCTCCGTTCCCCGTTGCTGGGAAGTCCACCGCTTGCCAAGCTTCGTGATTGTGACCTTGGCCACCCCTTGTTGTACCAGAGCCTCCACGAGAGGACGGCTCTTTTCCCGAATCCACCCATAATGGACTCCTTTTGCAGTCAAAGCGATGCCCAGTGGCTTGCTAGGGTCGGAAGGGCGGCGCAGAACTAGGTCATAGGTGGCCTGGGGCTCGAAAGAAGCAGATTCGGGGCCTTCGGGACCATAGTCTGGAGTCACGCCTGCAGCCAGTTAGCAACTGCAACACCAGAAAAACCCGCGAAGCAGGTCAAAAGAGCGGTTTTTGAGCTTCACATACAGACGAGAGAGACAGTCAACTGTTGTTGGGCGGCCATAGTGCTGCTATTGTTGTGGTGAAAAGCTTCATTTCACGGCAAAATTGTATGGGTGGCGCAGCTGGCCCATACCGTGTGCGGTCACGTGTTTTCCAGAAACTGCATAGATTCTAGAAACTGCATATTGGAGGCCTGCCCGAATCATATGCAGTATCTAGGGTAACCACTGTACCTGCTTGCTGGTCCAGCCGTGTCTGCTGCGCTTTGGTTCAGCCGCTTCCTAGCCGCCCTCCGCCTTGGAGCTCGCGGGGAACGCGGGAACTGTGACCCAGTGATTTCCCGGTCATCTCATTCACAACTTGGAATTCAAGCAAGCAGGCAGATAGGCAGGCAGGCAGGCAGGCAGGCAAACAAACCGTTTCCATGTCACCCCAAACGGCCTCACGGATCATTCTATATGATCAGCTTTCGTATTAGCCTAGCCTGGCCTGGCCCGGTTGGCGCAAACGACACGCCTGTCTGTCTGTTCTCTGAGGAGGGGATAGCTTACGACGCGTGCCACTGTTCCTGAGCTGGTTCACCTATTGCATTGAACAAAGCATACTTCCTGCAGCTAACACAAAGGCAACCAAGAAGTCGGCCCCCCTCTGCCTCTGCTCACCTGTCACTGCCTTGATATCATGCCAAAGGGCCCATCGTCGGCAGTACCGTCTTCAGTAAAGTGCCTATTCGCGCGATGCCCCATTCAGAGCCGTCTTATCCAGAAATCGGCGTCTTCACCGCTCTCTCCCCATTCTTGCGCATTCGGCCCACCTGCCGCTGTCACCACCCGACTGCCGGCAGCAGCTTGAAGACGTCTTTCCTCCCCTTGGAGGGGGGGGGGGGGGGGGGCTTTGCGCAACAGATTTCAGGCTCCCCTCGTCAGCTCAGGGCTATCAGGTAGCAATAGGGCTCTGATTTTGCATGTTCGGCCACGCGAACCACGCTGTCCAAAAAGCCGCATAAACCACCCCCGCGGTCTATCGCATGACGTCGAGCAGCGCACTCGCGGACTGTGGCATGGCGGTTGTACAGGGAGTATCAAGGTGGCAGATGTGGCCACGCAGGTTGGGCGTGGCGTAGTGAGCGTACATGCAAGTACTCGTGAGAGGTAAGGTACCAGGTCCAGCCGTCGACGCAAGGCCAACGCAGCCTCCCAGCTGCCAGACCGGTAGCAACACATTTACGGGTGTAGGCAAGTTTCAAGAATCTGGCAGCAAGATCAGTCCATTTGCGATGCCGTGGCTGAGCCGCGTGGGAGGCGAGTGAGAGCCCAACCAACCGGTCCCCGAATTAACTGGCGGTCGGGATTTCGACAGCAGCGCGCAGTCGACGGCAGTAGGCTGGCCTGGCTTTGCCTGGCTGGGCGGAAACCGAAGGAATGCGTGCATACATACGCAGCGCCTCACTTGACCTCGGATGTCGCACCCTTCTGCGTGCTCGGTCTCAGCAAGGCTCTTTTAGACCGGCCTTCCAGATTCGAGGAGTGGTTCGGGGAGACATAATGAGGGTAGTATCGTGACGCGCTCGGCCATAAACGAACTCCTATAGGGGGGCGTTCGCTGGCTGTGTTCTTGTGCTGCTGCTGCTGCTTCCAGGTGGTGCCGCCGCCGCCGTCAGGAAGATGGGCCGTTTGTTTTCTGCAAGCTCCCCCGGCGCGCGAAGCCGAGGAATGCTGATGGCAATGGCAACAATAGCATTGCGACAGGGCTGTGGCGTCTGTGGTCAATCGATTGACAAACGCAGAAGCAAAACGACGAAACGACGCGGTCCGCTTGGCTTCGGGCACCAACAGCCAAACACTCCGGACGACGATCAACCACCCACGTACGAAGGTACCGTACTGTACTCTATCCCGCTGACCATCCCACGCAACCACGCCCACGCTTGCTCCGGCCGGTGTAAGCGGGCGAGCGGGCAAGCGGGCAAGTGGGCTAGCGGGCACGCAAGGATCGCAAGCAGCAAGTGCATGCGTGGACGAACTCCTCCCTCCTCCAGGCTCCTCATCTCATCTGTCATTCTCCTCTGCCATCTGCCATCTGCCATCTGCCTCCTCCCCCATCCCCATCGTTTGACGAGGGTATACTTCCGGCGCAGGCTGGCCGCTGGGTCCTATCCATAAGGCCCCGAAAAGCTCCGCTGCACGCTGCCCGCACGCACGTAGCAATAGTACGAACGACCAGACCAGATGGCAGCGGTGCGGTACCTAATCTATATCTCGGGCGTACCCACCGCATCGCCTCGTCTGATAGCTCGCAAACTGGTCATCACGGCCCAACCTCTCGACTTGGACCCTGAAGGCTGAAGGCTGAAGGCAGCAAAACGCTTGTTGCTTTTCGCCTTCAGGCAGTTAGGACTAGAGTGAGGAGCCGACCGGGGCGGCGTCCCATGCACAAACTATTACACATCGGCCCTAGAGCAAAGCCCTTGTGGCTTGAAGAGCCTTTTCTTTTGACAAGTAAAGAAGCTTATGTACGAGGATGGAGCCGGCCAAGTCTTCCCCATTGTTGTGTGGTGCGAAGCAGAGTAGATCATGGTTCATGGCAGTTGTCGGAATGCACGCCATGCCAGGCAGATGCTTGGTACCGCCCCAGAGAAGGGTACCTCTCCTACAAGTCGCAGGACCTTTCTATGCAGAGCTGACCGCCAGTTCGCCAGCCCAAGATGGATGGCTGGCCTGCTTCCTGCTCCTGTTCCTGCTCCTGCTCCTGCTCCTGCTCCTGCTCCTGGCCCTGTGTTCTCAGCAGCCGGGCATGAACGATCGATCTGGTTCGCGCCGCAGCTCCGTTGCCGTTGCGCGCCCTCTTCCTCCGTGCGCTTCGCGTCGGTTGCGTGTACCGAGGCCTGGTCGAGAGGAGCCCTGTCGTATTCCAGACAAGGTGCTAGACGATGTGTGAGAGAGGCATTCGGAAGGTGGCTGAAGGCCCGCACAGACGCTGCCGCCCTCTGCAGCGAAGGCCAGGCAGGCCAGGGCAGCAGGGCGTGGGATTGACAGAGCCCCGTCTCCCGCTTCCGAGGCAGCAAAGCCTTGTTGCGGAGGGGGTGTTCAGTGGTCAGCGATCACTGGTGGGAGGGAGGCTGGGGGGGAACCATCAGACAATGTACATTGTGCCGGCAGATTGCCGGGCGGAGACATCTGTCGAAAGTCGAGAACTGACAACAACATCCCTCCAACTTGCAACCTTCTCCTCGCCTTTGCGGTTAACGCTCTCCGATCTCACGTCCACGGTCCACCCACATATATGCCTCCACAGACAGACAGGCCTTCATCCATGCCCCCGTGAGCGTCGGCGCCGGTGATTCGTCGCCCATCAAACAGACTGCGCACTGAAATAGACTCTGTCCCTTCAAGTCGGTCGCCTGGCTGCCGCTGGTACCAGCGTAACCGGGAAAGGCATCATCATCGTCACTAGCCAGGCTGTAACCGCACATGCACATCAACTGCTGCTGCTAGACCAGCATATCGCAGCCAGTTTCAAAGTCCCCACCCACCTATGCAGTTTCATAGCAGCCACCGCCACTTGCTTCCTTGAACTGTTCATCTGGGCTTCCCGCCGCCTTCTGGAACTCCTCCTTCGACCGGGATATGGCCTTCCTTTGAATCGAAACCTCCGAGAGGCCCTTGTACTGCCCTACTATGGATCGCCATGGGTCTGCAGGCCCGCGCCGGCTGCTCCTCTATACTACATAGCATGCACTGCCTGAAAGGGAGCACTGGGGATGTGTGCATGTGCCCATCTCGTTGCTTTTGGCTCTGCTTCTGACATCGCGGATCCCGGTCTTCACTGTCGTGGCCGGACTTCAGGGCAAGTCCTTGGATGCTTTAGTAGCCAAGCCCTAGCCTGGCCTTTCCGGCTCAGACCGTCTGGGCGCGTGGAACTCCTCGTCCAGGTCGTTTCCTGTCGGTTCCTCCAGTTCGTCGGTTGCTCTGCGTCATTAATACACCGAATTATCACCATCGTAAGTCTGGTAGCCCAAAAGATGGAGAGTGATGAAGTGTTCTCTGCGAGCTCATGCATGCTTCGTGGCCGTACCAGCAACTCCCCAATCAGTAGCTTGCATGGCCGCCGGCATGTTGTGTTTTCAACCTACATCCAAGACCTCTGGGGACTGGCTGGTGTTCGCTGCGTCTCTGTGCTGAAGCCATGGAAGTCAGTCAGTCAGTCAGTCAGTCAGTCAGTCAGTCAGTCAGTCCAAGTCGGGCAGAGCTCTCTTCCCTTCTCCGGCGCTAAGGGGTGTTGTTCGCTGGCAGCAGCCGAGAAACCATACTCGCAACTCTGCTGGAGGCGGTCGACTCTATTATAGCTGACCGAGTAACATATAGAATTTGTTGTGTGTAGTCCCCACGGTCGGATGTTTCGACACACCCAAAGTACACCCCTCCCCGGTCGTCTCTTCCTCCCCAGTACTCAGTTGACCTACTAGTCTACACGGCGGTTTTTGTTACCTGACTACCTGAGCTCTGGCCTTTGCTCCCCCACTGCAACCACTGCTACATACCATGCGCTTCACACCCAGTGTCCACCGGTTCCTTCAAATTCACTCTTCAGTGTTTCTTTTCCCTTAATATCAGAGGGCGCTGCACAGACCCGAGCTGGTGCCCCTGATACGTTGCTTCTCCGAACAGGTCGTTCTGTAGGAGGAATATCATGACTGTCAAAAGTAGCAGCTTCTCCTGACGACATCCTTGACCCTCACTGGCTAGACTGACGTATACACCCGCCCTGCCGCTGCCGCCTCATTGTCGACAGCACCTCGGGCCTGAGAAGTCTGTCATTGGTTGAAAGCTGGTCTGAACAGCGCCCAATCATGTGGAAAACACACAAAAACGCGAGCACGCTTCACTAGACTAGAGCTCTGGGCTTTCTTGAAAACGCTCCTTGACTGTACCACTCCCTGAACATACCATCACGTCCTACCTTGTCTTGCACCCCTTCTTCTGTCTTACACTTACACCTCAGGCCTCCCATATTCCATCTTCCCCTTCTTCCCGCGCCTTCTCAGCAGAGCCAGACTGGACTTAACCTCATCAACTCATTACCCATTGTTTCCCATTTCGCAAAGCAGGGGGAACGCAGCCAGTTGCTGGAGCTTCGAGTCTGTCCGTAAAGAGAATATCGAACAGGAAAGAGGTGTGGAGCGGACTAGTCGAGTAGCAAGGCCAACGATCGCCGTACGTCGTCGAGACCGGCACCACCCGCGCCTCCATCAACGCACCCATGAAAGCTAGCCTGTTCACGGCGTGTTAGGCGACCTACCGTCACCGTGGATATCGCCTCCCTCCTCAAGGCCCCCGACTCAAATGAGTCCTCCGCATCTTCTTCCCAGCGCAGCCGATCCTCCTCAGTACCGCCAACACCGACGACGGCGGGTTCGACGACGGCGACTTCTAGGCCGCCGTTGTATGCCGCTCCGCCTTCTCGCCAGGGGGGACTCGCACCGAGTGTGCTCACTGGGAAGCGCAACATGCCGCCCCACTCGTCAGAGTCCCCGGCAAAGAAGCAGAGCAAGTGGTCTGCCGAGGAGGACGCGCTGATCATCGAGCTTCGGGGCAGCGGCATGAAGTGGGAGGACATCTCGAAGAGGCTGCCCGGACGCAGTCACATCAGCTGCCGCCTCCACTACCAGAACTACCTCGAGAGACGACCGGAGTGGGACGAGCACAAAAAGGACAAGCTCGCGAGGCTCTACGAGAGGTGAGTCTGCTCGACGAAGCCGGTCTAGGTCCAACTATGGTTGCCAGCCTCCGAGCCTGTTTCACCGGCACGAGGAGGCAGGCATTTGGCTGGCTTGGAACACCAAAAAAAGGAACAAATCGATACTGACCATCGGCCACAGATTCAAGCCCGAGATGTGGGCAAAGGTGGCCACGGAGATGGCGATCCCGTGGCGGGCAGCCGAAGCCATGCACTGGCACTTGGGCGAGAAAGAGATGGCCCAGCGGGCGGGCGTGACCCCCTTTTCCTTCTCGGCGCCGGGGTTCGACGCGGGCGGCGAGGGGGGCGCCCTAGCCCGGAGCTCGCCTCGGCACGGCCACGCGCACTCGTCGTCGCAGGGCAGCATCCCGCGAGACTATGGGGGCCGGGGCGTTACTATGGGGGCCGCTGGCGGTGGTGGTGGCTACGCGCGCGGAGGTGTCGGCCCGCACGGACGGTCCATGCCCTCGCGCCGCGACAGCTTGCCCTCGGTGCAGCACCACCACCTGCCGCCACAGCACGATCAGCAGCAGCAGCACTACTACGCCGAGGCGGCGGCAACCTACGGTGCCGCTCCGCCGCCCCCGCCGCCCTCCCCTTACCACCATCACCAGTCTATGCATACCACGCATCCACAGTCGTCACACCACCATGCGATCCCGCCTCCGCCGCCGCCTCCGCCGCCCCCGCCACCGCTCGCGCCCATCCAGACGCAGAACCAACCGCCGTCGCGGCCCGGGATGCTCCCCGGCGTCGCCGAGCTCACCACGGGCGTCAGCCCCTATAGCACGCCAGCCTACTCGGTCGGGGTGCCGAGCGCCAGCCCGACGGCCTCCCCAGGCCCTTACATGCCGCCGCTGGCCTATCCGTCGTTGATGGAAACCGGCGGCGGCGGCGGCAAGCGCCGGCGCAGTCCCGATACCCACATGTCCCACCATCACGGCGAGTCCAGCGGCCGGCGGCGGCAGCTGCTGGATCCTCGGTCAGACTACGAGGCGGGGCGGCGAGGTTGGGACTGAAGTCGGGGGGCTGGTACGCGAATAAAGCTATGCAAAAGAGGTGCTCACGCCGCCTTACCTGGATGGATGGACACGATCGAAAAGTAGCGGAAACAACTCCCACGCGACACGACACGATTTACGTCCCCGAGCGAGAGAAAAAAACACCATGCTCGATCTACCTACTACGTACGTACACGCACACCACGCCCCCGAAACGGGAAAGCTTCCCTTGCCTCCAAAACCACGAGAACGGATGAACGACGCAAAGCAACCACCCTCTAGACGATAGAGCAATAGACCAGACCAGACACGGAAACGAGTTTTACGAAACGGGCGGGGCGGACGAAATACAGCGGGGTACATAAAAGAAATCTTGGCTGATGGATGGGTGCATGTACGAGAACGACCTACCGCGAAGCTTGAACGGGAGGGGCGCCGGGGAGCGATGGTAGTGTTGCTGTTTTGTTGTTGCAGTGTCGTTCTGCGTCTTCTTTCCCTCTCCTCGTCCTCGTCCTCCTCCTACCTACCTACCTACCTACCATCTTTCTTCCCACATCCACGCGTCGATCGCCAGCGGAACGTTTCGTCCCATCGACCACGATCGGACCGATCAGCCGTCCGCGTACCCAGGAAAAGCAACGGCGGCGCGGGCGAACCGGGTGCAGTCGACGACGCGAACGCACGAGCAAGAATAAAAATAAAAACAATAGAAAGAGCGCAGACGACAACAGGCCACCAACCCATCCAGCCACCCCTCCCCCCAGGCGGCGCCGGACGGAGGAGCTCGGAGGTCCATGGGCAGCGAGCGGGGAGTTCAGGGCGAGCGAGCGAGCGAGCGAAGGTGTGCGCGGTGTGCACGCATGCATGAATATTGCTTTTTTTTTTACTTACATACTACCTTGCGTTGCTGCTATTTCTGCGACGACGAAGTACGAACGAACGAACAAACGAACGAACGAACACTTCGGCAGCGCAATCCGTTCTACTTAAAACGGGAGCGCCGGGGTCAGGGAGCGGCGGCGAAGCCGGGGGGATCGGGGGGAGCTGAAAGCGAGTTGAGCCTTGCTTTTTCTTGGGGGGGTTTTCTCGTCAACGATGGATGGATGGATGGATGGATGTGTGTGTGTTGGTTGCGTTTCTGGTTTTATTTTGATTTTCCAACAAATTTTCCTTTTTCTTCCGTTGCTGCAAATAAATCATGTCATGATAGACCAGGGAAAACAAGGTACTTTTAGACAAGGGCTCTGCTGCGTGCGCGCAGCAGCAAGGCAGCCCGGGCATTGCTTGCTTACTTGCTTACTTGCTTGATTTTTCATCTATCTCCCGCAAGATATGTATGTACACAAAACACCGAGCCAAATCAATCCTCCCTTGAGCCTCGCGGTGATGATGATGATGATGATGATGATGATAGTGCTACGCTGATCCACAGCTGATCCGGTCACGCCTCGCGGCGCGCAACGACCCACCAGTTGTCGCGGTCGTAGCCGCTCTCGACCACCGTGCCGCCGGCCGCCAGGACATCCCCCTCGAGCTCGCCCTTGCGGTACAGGTGGTAGTAGCGCTCGTAGGTGGTGCCGGGGCCCTCCTTCTCGCCCTTCTTCTGCTGCGTCTTCATGACCCACGGGACCAGCTGGTCCTGCTCGCTGCCCTCGTCCCAGCCCCGCCGGCTGCCGCGCTGCTCGAGCGCCCACACGTACAGCAGCGCCTCGCCGCCGGGACGCAGGCACTCCAGGAGCGCCTGGACGCCGGCGACGCGCCGCGGCGGCGTCGACAGGTGGTGCAGGACCGCGATGCAGATGGCGAAATCCACGCGGCCGCGCGCGTAGGGTAGGTCCAAGCCGTCGGCGACGGCGACGTCGAGGCCCGCACCCGCACCGCCGCCACCGCACCAGAGCTCGCGCGCGATGGCGACGAGGTTGGCGCTGCGGTCCGAGCCCAGCACCACCACGTCCGGGTTCACGGCCAGGTACTTGCCGTTGCCGCAGCCGACGTCCAGGCCGACCTGCCCGGCGGGCCGCCCCCGCAGGAACCCCGCCACCACCGGCCACGGCTTGTGTCGCGTCGCCGAGAAGTGCGCCGCGATCTGCTCGTACACCGCGTGCACGTGCGCCTGCTCGTACGCGTCGCCCGCCGCGTCCGCCGCTGCGATCGGTCGCGAGGCGGGCGCTGAGCCGGGAGCGCGCGTGCTGGTACCGCTGGACGAGGCGAGCGGAGGGGCAGAAGAAGGCTGGACGGTGTTGGTGTCCGTCGTTACCGCCTTGTCGTCGTCATTGTTGGTGGTGGTGGTGGTGGCGCCACTACTACTACTCCCAGCAGCAGCAGCAGCAGCAGCTCCTTCTGGTGCCGCGGGTGCGGGTGCTGCTGGCCGTTGGTCTGGTTCCGCCCGCGGCTGCATCGCGGCCTGCATATGCTGGCTTGGGCCGCGTTACTGGTTACAGGACGGCACGGACGCCCGGGGTGTGACGCCTGAGATCGATCGCTGGCGGGCTGGCGACTTGGTGACACCAGACTGGTCGGTCGTCCTGCGCCC
This sequence comes from Xylariomycetidae sp. FL0641, assembly GCA_022376655.1. Lineage (NCBI taxonomy): Eukaryota > Fungi > Ascomycota > Sordariomycetes > Xylariomycetidae sp. FL0641. Next base: position 37,414 of record JAJJKE010000043.1, read on the forward strand.
TCGCCTGGGCACAGGAGATGCGGTCAGGATAAGGTTGCGATGCCGGCCACTTCTCGGGCCAGTCCAATGCAAGACCTCGGAGGTGAGCACCCGTGCGCGCACCGGTGAAAGTGAAACTTTCTGTTGCTGTACGATATTCCCAGTATCGTGTCGAGAGGGAATCACTTGCTATTCGGCGGCACTCTCACGGCCCGCCTGTCTCAGATCGTCCAGCCGATGGCCTTGCACTTCAGGGTCCTCTCCAACCCCGGATCCCGGGACGTGGCTGGGTTTCGGGCCGTGAGGCAAGGAAATAGTTGGTCAGGCGTCAGGCAGTTGTCCGTCTCCAGATGGAGGTCCCCAGAAACGTGCAGTTGCCCGAGACAAGCAGTTGGAGCTAACGAGTGTCCTGAGAGAGGCGTGTAGAGGTGTAGAGAGGTTGAGCAGGTGGCTGATCGAGTTCGCAGCAGGTCTGGATGGAAATGGAAAGAAACGGGTCCGGGTCGTCAATTTATTGAGGGTCTGCTCTTGGAGGGCTTGCTCCTGATTGGGTCGACGCTCAATCTTCATCTGCACGCATGTGTAAATGCCGTTTTTTTCGAGACAGAATCGATCTTTACCTTACCTAGGTACCTACCTGATATGCGTGGAGATTCGGCTGTTTCAGAACGAACACTATATCACAGTTCCCAATACTGTTGTGAGCGCTTTCTTGTCCTACTACAATAGTATGTCCTACTACCATAGTATGTCCTACTACCATAGTATGTCCTACTACCATAGTACTCCTCTACGATTCCATCTCCCCAATCAGCGTCTTCAATTCTTCCAGACACTTTGACCAGACCGCCCTCCCCTCCTCTCCTTGTGCGAAGACGTCCACGATCTCGGCGGCTTCGAGGTCCTGCACCATGCGCTGCTCGTTCGTCGTGCCGTCCAAGATGGCCACGCCCCGTAAGCCCAAAACAAGTGCATAAAGTGCAACCGCCCTCTCGACGCCCGTGCTCTCCGCGAGTCTCACCACCGCCTGACTCTGGAGGAGCTGCACATTCTTACTGGTCTTCAAAGTCCGGAAAGCCTGGAACACGATGCTCTTTGGACGACAGTAGAGCCGCAACACCGCTTCCCACGGGCTCGTGAATGCGTTCTGCACGCAGGCCGGCCGGACTGTGACCTCGGGACTGGCGCACAGCAAGTCCAGCGTCCCGAGATTGGTGTTGGAGAGGCCCAGCTGCCGAATGCGATGTGGCACGTAGGACTCCAGTGTCTTCCATGCTGTCATGGTGTCGAACGCGGTGTCGAGCGGCCTGTGTAGGAGCAGGCTGTCAATGTAGGCCTCATCCGACCTGTCCAACCCAAGGTTCTGCAAAGATGAAGCCACCGAGGCATGCACTTGCTCTTCCAAGCACGCCTTCCCATCGTATGGCATATTCTCGGGGTCTTGGCAGTCAACGTGTACAAATTTCGTCTGAATCTGAAGTCGTGTCAGCTCAACCCAACCGGGTTGCGACTGGGGTACCGAATCATCGTAACCTACGAAGATGTCCTCCCTCCCGACAACACCCGCCGCTACTGCTGCCCTGACTCCATCTCCTACAAGGTCTTCGCGGTAATGGAGTGGCTGAGCCGCGGTGTCGAGACCCCGAAAACCAGCCTTCAAGGCTGCTAGAACCAGGTTAGCGGTGGCATCGCCTTTCCACGCCGTTCCGTATAGCAGCCGTGGCATTGCCGCCGGTTCGAGCTTCATGATGTCTGATACGTACTCTGGATATGAGAGCAACTAGAAAGACAGGAGGAGACATGGCAAAGATGGAAGACTGTTGCCCATTGTTCTCGAGAACCGTGATGGCCTCATGTTCACTAATCGGCGGGCATCATGAACACCATTGATGAATCGACAGCTCAACCAGTCGCCATCATCGCGCCGATGCTACGGCGCGCCACGACACTGATAGTATCGTGATTGGTGTTTTGAAATGCAAGCAGCACCGACTAACTACATGCATCCCAACCGCCCGCAAATGGTCGGTACCTAGTTTAAAAGCCGTTCTTATGCAAATCCAGTTAATAGATTATGATCCGTGCCCGGCCTTAGCATAAGCCAGCTTTTCGCACATCGGCTTACGGGCGAAATAAGCTAAGCAAGCAATATGCTAAAAGCTTTGTTTATTTTTTTCAAAAGATTATAGCAAATAACTTCCCGTTACTCCGCCACTTACCCGTCTTTTACCTTGCCGTTACCGTTACGAATAACTTCGTTTACTAAACGCGCTATAAACCGCGTTATTATTATAATTACTAAATTTAAAAAAATTACTAGCTAATTTAAAAGTTTAATTTTAGCATTTTATATATATATAGCCCGTTAAACACGCAATATGTTTTTTTTATAAATTAAATCTTTTAATTATTACCTATTCCTTATATAAAACTGCTTTATATTAACGTTACTTTTTTATTTTTAAATATTTACTTCTCTTTAAACATAGCTCGTAAAAACATTAAAAAAATAACACTTTTTATTAATTAACTTATAAATAATAATTAAACACCTAGCTAAAAAGTTATTATTATTAATAACTAGGCAAGCGTTCCTTAGTTAAGTTAAAATAACTCATAACAGTCTAGTAAAAAAGCTTCCTAAGCCATAGCTAGCCAGCAAGCTAGCAAAAACAATAATAACACTAATAATAATAATAAAATTAACTAAACTTTTACCCTTATTAAAGCTTTACTTAAAAATTATTTTATTTAAATCTAGAATAACTTACGTATACTAGGCGATAAAATAAAATTAAAAAGGCATTAAAACGTTACTAATATTTTAAATAAAGTATATAACGCTAACATAACTACTAAGCAAATTAAAAACAAATTTATACATTTAAAAAGGAAATAAAACGTATAAAACGCCTTACTTAACGCTAATAATTTTAAATAAAATTCGGAAAACCTTATCGTTATTACTAAGCTATTAATATAAAATATATATCTTATTATATATAATAGCATTGTTTAAAAAAATGACAATATTATTAACTTAAAAACAGTCCCATAAAAAGGCGACTCCTTTTCAAACAAAGCCCATCGAATTTAAAAACCTATATAAATAAATATTCGTTAACAACTCGCGCGTAACAAGTTATTTAGCCACGGGCTTTACCAAAACACCAACGCAAACATCGTAAAATTTAAATAACCCGTTTAAAAATAATAAAACAAAAAACTCTTTCGATAAAAAGTTTCCTCCTATTAATAAATTAATAGCCATATTAATAAAAAAACTACGACGTTAAAAGTAAGCAATAAAAAAAAAAAACGTAAATAATCCTCAAACGAAAAAAAAGCTCGTTTTGTAAAAAAAATGCGCCTCTTTAACGCCTAAAAAATTAAAGCAAGCTTAAATAATATAATAAGCGCAATATTTCGAATAAAAATTATCGTAGCGAGGCAAAGTAACAAAAAGCTTTAAAAAGCGGTTTAATGTTTATAAAAGCACTAAAAAAAGCAAATTAGCCTTATAGCTATAAATAAAATACTTAACGTTTAGTAAAAAAATAACCAGCGTGTTTTTATCTTTAATAACAGCAGTAAGGCCGCATAACTTTAATAGTTAAAAACTTTCGAAAGCAAAACTAATAATATAAATAACCTGGTAAAGCCTCGTACCTTAAATAAAGCAATAAATAACGTAAATAAAAAAAACGGCATACAAAAAAATAATAACTATAACCTTATTAAAAAAACGTTTTCGTAGGCGACGTTAAACGATAAGTTATAAATGGCAAAGGCGGCGGTAAAAGCGGCAGCGATAAAAGTAATAATAAAAAAGGCGCTAGTAGCGGCGATAAAAATAATAATAAAAGCGGCAATAATAGTAATAAAAATAATAATAAAAGCGGCGAAAGCGGTAATAAAAATAATAATAGTAATAATAGCGATAAAAATAATAATAAAAGCGGCAAAAACGCAAGAGACCTGCTTTAATAACTAATTAATAATAAATATCGGTTTATATAAATAATATATTAATTAATATAAAAGTGGGCTAGCTCTAATACATATTAGTTACTTTTTACCTTCGGGCTTTTTTTTTTTTTAGCTAATAAATACCTTTTAACATTACATTCCTAAGTATTTAATAACACTTTAACCCATATCGCTATATAAACTATTACTTTTTACTAAAAAACCCGCCCTTTAAACTACTAATTAATTTTTTACCTTTAAATATACTAATAATCCTTATTCTAATAATTATACACGCCTACTTCCTAACCCGCCTAAATACTTTATTCGCTCGTTTTTAATATATTTTCTAAAGCTTTACGCACCCGTCTCTTACATATTTTTTAAAGCCTTACGCACCCGCCCTCTTACTTAAATATTATATATATTACCTTTATAACTTTATTTTTATTTAATTTTGCATTTTATTAATTAATAATTATATACCACCCGCCCTTTTTTCTTATAAAAACTCGTTTTTTTTAAAAACATATCGTCGTTAATATAAACATTTAAATTAATTAAATAAACATTATTAACGCTTAACTCCCCATATTTAAACAAAAAATTATAAAAACTTACTATTATATATATAACTTTAAACTACGTCTTAAACCTCATCGCTAACTTCACTTTATAAATACGGAAAACTTTTTTCCATCTCCTAAATCCCCTCTTAATAACGTTATATAACTACGCGTAATAAAAGTTATATAACTTTTTAAAAATATTTAATTAAAAGTTATTAAGTTTAAATTTTTATATATAATACTATATAAACCGGTATAACGTAAAAACCCGTCTCCTAATAATAAATCCGGCATTTTTAAATAACTATTTATACTTTAAAATAACAAGCTAGCCCGGCATATTAATAATATAATTAAATATATAAAAATCGTAAATAAAGCCCTCCTAGCTAGCTAACACATACGTAAACTTCCCAAAAAAATCCACAATTATTAACACGTTAATTAAAATCTTTTACTTTTAATTCCTCCACGTCTCTCTTACTTAAAGCAATTCGGTTTCGACTTTAATTAAAAAATAAGTGCCGTTAATAGCGCTAACGCAATTTTAAAAAATTAAATAAAACTTAAAGTTTTTAATTATTTAAAGGTAGGTATTTAAGCTTCTTAATTTAATAAAAAACTTCGCAAAAACTAACATAACGTCAAAAACTTTATTAAAACACCGGTAAAATATACTTATATTTCTACTAAATTACTCATATACTATGTAAATAATAAAAACGTAAGCAACGATATAAAAAAAAATAGCTATCTTCTCATCCACAAAGATTCTAATAAACTAAAAGTTTATATATATCGTAAAAAAATAATAAAAAACCATATACATAACTTTAATCATTTGAAAAACCCTCTTAAAGCGGCTATCAATAAAAACAAACAGTTTCTATATATATCGTTCTTTAACAATAGCGTTTACGAAAACATTCTCGCAGCTATATAAATTAACTTTTACACTAACAGCAAGGCCTGCAATAAATATAATAAATCGTAGGCGACGGCGACGACAATAATAAAATAACTCCAAAAAAGTGCGTTAAACAGCCATATTCGGGCAAGCTATAATATTATAACTAATATTATAACTAATATTATAACTAGTATTATAAATAAATGTTATAACTAGTATTATAAATAAGTATATTTACAATATCGGCGGCTAAAGCGGCAAAAATAAGTTTAATAAGCAATAGGGGCTTAAAAAGCATAATCTATCAAATAATCTGCCCTAGCGAGGTTAACGAAGGCTAACGAACCCCTAGTCGAAAAAAAGCCTTCTAATTAACTAAATTAAAAGGTTTTATAAAGCGGCAAAAAGCCGGTTTCAGCCATAAATAAGCCTCAATAAACTATAAGCTAATACAAAAACGGAAAAATTATCAGGTAGCTTATTACCAATAAGCCACCCGGAGATTATGCACAAAAACGGCCTCTTAATTTCTACCTATATTCTAATATGTCGTCGTTTAATTTGCGGCTCTCGTAACTGGGGGGAGTTAAAAAGTACTTGAGTAATAAGTGCTTGGCCAACAACTCGGCGCTTCGCTTACCCGAAATCTCCAAAGACCTGGAAGAAATGGGCCCGTTCCCGTCGTCTTCGTTGCATCCATGGATGACGTCTCCATTGTTGCGGGGAGAATCGTTCAATGTCCCAAGACTCTGCATTTCTCCGTCTCCTATCGATTAGCTGCCGTGCCGTATCAAAAAGTACGGAAGTGTGCGATAACAGAACGTTCCCGTTACGCCAGACCAGTCACCCAGTCAAGCAACCGTCATCAAGTCACCTACCCCACCTCCCACCTTTGCCTGGTGCAGTCTCGGGACGGAATGACGGATATGAGGGCCGTCGTGGACAGTTGACGATGTCATGCCCCTCAATCCTCCCGTGTCCGTCGTCTCTATAACAAGTCGATCACGACATTTACATTATCACCACTGGATCATTTTGAATTCCCAGTTCGACCTTGCATTCTAGTGAAGAGATCAAGATGGCATCACCATTTACCATCCGGTGGGGTATCATGGCCACGGGCGGCATTGCCCAAAGTGAGCGACACATTGCCCTACACCCAAGCCCATCATTTAGGAGGAGACACTCATCCCTCTCTAGCCTTCACCAAGGACCTCCTTACCAACCCTGCCAGTCGCGATGTTCATGATGTCGCCCATAAGCTGGTTGCTGCCGCCTCGTCTACTTCCAAAGACAGTGCCACTTCTTTCCTCGAGAAAGTGAAGGCCCCGGCCGGAGTCAAGGCCTATGGCTCATATGTCGAGCTCGTCAAGGATCCCGATGTAGACATTGTCTACGTTGCTACTCCCCACAGCCATCACTTCCAGAACACCATGTTGGCTCTCGAAGCTGGCAAGAACGTGCTCTGCGAGAAGGCCTTCACCGTCACCTCAGCCCAGGCGAGGAAGCTTGTCGAGACGGCCAAGGCCAAGAACCTGTTCTTGATGGAGGCTGTTTGGACAAGATACTTCCCGCTGAGCATCAAGATCCGCGAAATGGTCCAGTCAGGTGTCATTGGCCCTGTATACCGTGTCATTGGTGAGTGCTCCTGGTCTCCTGCCAACTGCGGCCGCTGGTACTAACTAACTCCCTGTCCAGCCGACAATTCGTTCGGCAATGATGGGCCAGATGGGACACTGACTTTCCCTAATGAGAACCGCATGGTGAACCCGGACTTGGCTGGTGGCTGCCTGCTCGACCTCGGTATCTATTCTCTCACCTGGTTGTTCCAGATTCTCTACCATCTCCAGCCCGAGGGTGAGAAGGAGGCCCCCAAGACGGTCGCCGCCATCAACAAGTACACCACCGGCGCCGACGAGATGACCAACATCATCTGCCAATTCCCCAAGCACAAGAGCATGGGCATCGCCATGACGAACTTGCGCGTTCCCACCGATACCGACGGCCACAACAGCTCCGGTCCAGCGATCAAGATCCAGGGACCATTGGGCGAGATCCAGGTGATGGGACCCGCCTTCAAGCCGCAGCAGTACCGTGTCGTCAAGAAGGACAGCGCCGGCAAGGTAGAGGTCGTCGACTGCCCCATTCCCAAGGACAAGGACCGCGACTGGGGCCATGGCATGTTCTGGGAAGCCGACGAGTGCGCACGCTGTCTCCGTGATGGCAAGAAGCAAAGCGCCACGCTCCCCTGGCAGGAGAGCATCGTCATGATGGAGGTCATGGAAGAGGCCCTCAGGCAGGGCGACGTCCAGTACCCTGAGCTCATCACCACGGACAAGTATGATCCGAACAGTCCTCTTAACACGGGCAAGTCCTGATTGCGAGAGATACCTCCATCGGCTGGATGGCTGCAGGGCTTATCTACTTAGTATCCACGGCCCATAGATTTCAAAGTCTACCACTACACGCGCCGTAGGGCAAGTATTCCTGCACCGGGAGACTACCAGTTGACGCTGTCTTCTGCTCTCATGTCCTCTTTTGCCTTCTCACTGTTCGTACCCAGTGTGATTCAGCAAGGTGACGACTTTTAATTAGCTAAGTAAGATGATGCTGTCCTGAGATAGGTACGTAACAGAGCACCGGTTGGTAGTTCCGTAAGTCACACCATCCAAGAGTATTGAATAGGTGGCTGATGTTGGATGTTCCAGCCGGAAGTTGGCCCAGGACGGCAATGGCCGATGCTAGACGGCCCAAACCGCCTGATAGCTCGATGACCAAATGCAGTATAGCGGCCACGAAGATCCCCTGGACTGTGCCCTGGAGAGGTCGCTACGGGGCGCGACAGACCCCTGACTTTTACACGTTGAACCCCACCAACGCGCTGGCGACCCCTCCAAAAATGTCAACTGGGCTCTTTGCTTGTCATTGTCAACTCCTGAGTCCCGACTCCTGACCGCCTCCCCTCTGTCCCTCCATCCCTCTATTCCTCCTGCCAACGTCCGAACAGCTTCAACTGTTCCGCAACGGCAGAGTCAGCAGTCGCAGTCTCAGTCTCAGCCCCAGTCATCGTTCGCCTCGAGTCGTCACCATGGCTGAAATGTACCGCGCCAGCACGACGGCGCCCGTCAACATCGCCGTCGTCAAGTACTGGGGCAAGCGGGACGCGAAGCTGAATCTGCCCACCAACTCCTCCCTCTCGGTCACCCTGTCGCAGGGCGACCTTCGCACCCTAACCACCGCGACCTGTTCGAGCGAGTACACCGGCGACGACACCCTGGTCCTGAACGGCGCCCCTTCCGACCTCTCCGGCCACCGAACCCAGGCCTGCCTGCGCGAGCTGCGGGGGCTGCGGTCCGGCCTGGAGAAGGGCAACCCCTCGCTGCCCAAGCTCTCCTCCATGCCGCTGCGCCTCGTGTCCGAGAACAACTTCCCGACCGCTGCCGGGCTTGCCTCGTCCGCCGCCGGGTTCGCCGCGTTCGTACGCGCCATCGCTGACCTCTACGAGCTGCCCAGCACGCCGACAGAGCTCTCGCTGATCGCACGGCAGGGCAGCGGCTCGGCCTGCCGCAGCCTATTCGGCGGCTACGTGGCGTGGCGGCATGGCCGCAAGGACGACGGTTCGGACTCGCAGGCCGAGGAGGTGGCACCGGCCGGGCACTGGCCCGAGATGCGGGCGCTGATCCTGGTGGCCAGCGCGGCCAAGAAGGGCGTCTCGTCGACGGCGGGCATGCAGCAGACGGTCAACACGTCGGATCTGTTCGCGCGCCGCGTCGAGGCCGTCGTCCCCAAGCACATGGAGGCCATGGAGCAGGCGGTCAAGGACCGCGACTTCGCCAAGTTCGCCCTCGTCGCCATGAAGGACTCCAACTCCTTCCACGCCTGTTGCGCCGACACCTACCCGCCCATCTACTACATGAACGACGTGTCCCGCGCCGCCGTCCGCGCCGTCGAGGCCGTTAACGGCGCCGCCAACGCCATCATCGCCGCGTACACCTTCGACGCGGGCCCCAACGCCGTAATCTACTACGAGGAGAAGAACGCTGCGGCCGTCTTGGGCGCTTTCTACAAGCTCATGCCCGAGACCGAAGGCTGGAAGGACGAGGCGAAGAGCTTGGCGGCCCCTAGCTTCGAGTTCGAGGCCAGCATAGCAGACCTGCTGAAGAGTGGTATCAGCAGGGTCATCATGACGGCCGTGGGCGAAGGCCCGATGAAGACGGACCAGCACCTGGCATGAGTTATCGGCATATAGAAGCAGCATTTCGATTTAAAGCGTTACATGAAGCCATAATAGCCACCACCGCCATTGGAACTATCTCATCTCGGCTGCCGACTCGTTCGTTTCTGTAGAAGACATGGAGATAATGTTGATATTACTAGTGTGTAAATTGAGTCTGTACCCTGAGTATCATATTCCTTTTCGAAAGCATTGCAACCCATTGGAATATGTGAACCGCCTCATACCTGAAGTCAAGCGTTGCAGCGTCACGAGGACGCTCGTTGTGATGTTGGAGAGACACCAGCTCAATAGCTAGAGCTTCATTCTCATATCACACTCAGTTCCTTCCTTTAGCATAGAGGTACCCTTTTAAGACAGCATGGCTTCCCGATGGCCCGTCCTCTCTTCCGCATTGCCCGAAGTCGGGTAGCCGGTATCAATAGCCCGAACCGGGGGACTCCCATCCCTGTCTCGGGACGGGCGCTATAGCGTCTTGGCGGGACGGCTTTCGGGGGTGCGCCCGCTGGGCCCGGACGGGCTCCACCAAAATTTGCGCGCAGCTCCAGCTGTACTAGAAGACCCAAAGGCGCCAATCCATCCCACCTTGGACAATCCTTCCTACTTCCTTACCTTTAGGTACCTCACACTCTTTCCCTCCCTGACGCAATGCCGGACCCCTCCCCCCAAGACAGCTGTCCCGTCGACCACAAGGCGCGCGAAGCCTGGCTCTCGCAGGCGCGCGCCGCCGCGGGGCAGAACGAGACGACGACGAGTAACGAGCTCCCGCCCGGCCACCCATCCGTTCCGAATGCGGCCGATAGCTGCCCCGTAGACCACGGCGCCCGCGAGGTGTGGCTGCAGCAAGCGCGCGCGGCGGAAGCGCAGAACCCGGCTCGCGGGCAGCCGCAGCCCTCCTCCTCTCACGCGACGACCAACTCCGCGTCCTCGTGGACCTCGTGGATGCCCTCCTCGATCCCGTTCCTCTCCTCCTCCTCCTCCTCTTCTTCCTCTCCGAAGTCCTCCCCCAGCCCGGGCGGCGGCCTGGGCACCGAGCGCGAAGTGTCGACGATCCCGCGGACGACTTCGTCGCCGCAAGACCACCCGTCCACCACCGCCGCCGCCGCGGCAAAGACGCCAGCGGCGAACAGCGAGCAGGAAACGGGCGCGGACGCCGCCTCGGGCAACTGGGTGTACCCGTCGGAGAAGATGTTCTTCGAGGCGATGCGGCGCAAGGGCCACGCGGCGCGCGCGGCGGACATGCGCGCCGTCGTGCCGATCCACAACGCGGTCAACGAGCGCGCGTGGGCCGAGATCCGCGGGTGGGAGGCGCCGTGGTTGCGGGGGAGCCGGTACGTTCGTTTTGCCTCCTCCTCCTCCTCCTCCTCCTCCTCCTCCTCCCATGCTTCGGGAACAACTCGAGGATGGCAGAGAATCAGGATGACTGACGGACGCAGATGCGACGGTCCCCGCCTGCACTCGTTCAGCGGCCTGAGCACGCAGCTGTCGCCCCGCGCCCGCCTCAACACCTGGCTCGGATACCAGGCCCCCTTCGACCGCCACGACTGGGTCGTCGACCGCTGCGGCACCGAGGTCGAGTACGTGATCGACTTCTACGCCGGCCGGCGGAAAGGGGGCGGCGGCGAAGATAAGGGGCCCCTGTCCTTCTACCTCGATGTTCGACCTAAGCTGAATAGCTGGGAGGGCGTCAAGATGCGGGCCTACCGCTTCGTTGGGCTTGCGTGAGAGCAGAACACGGAGCACGCGAGGGCAAGATGGCGGTGAAAAGAATGGGTGAGTGTATGATGGTTGTGTATATTACTAATGTACCACGCGCACGCATTGGGAGGGAGCAACTTGACTTAGACGGGGGACACGGATGGCATAGACGACGCATGGAGTTTGGGATTCTTCTCGTCCTCCTAATGGTATCAAAACATGGCCCCTGAAAACACCGCAAGCAAACAACATTTTCTCCTTCTCAAGACCTTACAGCAACACCGTCTGTGGTGGCCCATTCATCTTTCTTCCCCGGACTCACTCCACCTTGATGCGCACCGCCGGCCCCGTCTCCAGCGCATTCTTCTGCAGATCCCAGCCGGCCGCCTCGAGCGCCTTCCAGAACGTCTCGTCGATGACCGACCGCGGGCCGACAAGGGCATACAACCACGCCTCCAGGGCGTCGCGGGTCGTCGCCCCGTCCTTCAGGTAGATTCGCAGGCCGCCTCCCCTTCCCTCCACCACCACGTACATCGCGTCGGCGAAGCCGCGCAGGACCTCGGGCGGGATCTCGCCCTTGCGGGGGACGTCCTGCGCGAAGCGGACGTCGCGGGCGGGGCGCCAACGGAGGATGGTCTCGGCCTCGGCGGCCTGTCGCGGGCGCAGCACGCGGCCGGAGCGGACGAACTCCGCGGCGACGAGGGCCGCGCGCTGGCGGCTGAGGGTGCGCAGCTGGACGGCGCGCACGGCGGCGTAGTTGGTGGCGAGGTGGGCGGCGAGCAGGAACAGCATGGCGGCGGCGGCGGCGGCGCGGCCCTCGACGGCGCGCACGAACAGCGAGCCCACCAGCAGGCCCAAGAGGCTGATCACCGTCTCCTGGCTGCCGTCCTTGGCGTTCAGCTCGGCCAGGTTGCCCGAGGAGGAGGCGGAGGCGGCGGCGAAGTGCGCGCTCAGGCTCGCCTTGGCGCTGTCGCCGGCCACGCCGCAGCAGGCGCGCAGGACCCCCGAGGCCACCAGGGCCAGCACGCGCGGGGGCCCCGGGGGCAGCGACGGCGACAGCAGGTCCAGCACCATGGCGCCGTCGTTCAGCAGGTCCGCGAGGTACCGGAAGTACTTGGCCTCGGCCTCGATGGCCCGCCCCGCCCGGTGCGCGAACAGGATGGTCGCGAGCCGCCCCGTCGACTCCTGGAAGACGGTCAGCAGCACCGCGCCGGTGGCCGAGGAGGCCGCGTCCCCGACCCCGAAGCCCTGGAGGACGGCCCGGGCGGCGAGCAGGCCCGCGATGGTGCTCGAGAAGGCTTGGAGGGAGTCCTGGCGGGGGGGTGTTAGCGATGTTTTTCGTAGCTCCTGAGGAAACAGGTACGCCCAGAGGAGGGAGGTTGTGTAAGTAGTCTGGGGCTGGCTGATACATGTAGGCTGCTTGACACGTGTACGGGAATTCGAAGTCAGTGCCACCAACAATGGGCACGAACAGGTGTGGAGACCTACGTAGATCTGGTAGGGCGTGTAGTCGGGCGTGACGGTGCGCGGGTAGCCGGCCGGCAGGAAGACGTCGAGGACGTCGCGCGCGTAGCTGCGAGGCCGGGTCTTGGCGTTGCCGTCCGCGTCGTAGGCGCAGAGGATGCCGGATTCGTCGGCCGCGCTGACGAGTCTGGGCGACGACGACGACGACGACGACGACGACATCGTGGATCTTCGGTATCTTCCTTCTGGCAATATGGATCCTACCACTTTGGTGATTTGCTGTTGGGAGGCCCAGGGAGCATGGTCCGGGAAGCTGGGGAAATTGTAGAGGTATGGTACGGCGAAGGAGCTCAGCTCGGAGCTTGATGGTACCTGGCGGAGATAGAGGTCCTGCTGTACTGTGGTTGCAGGGCGTAAATGAGTGCTGTTGCCCCACAGATGCTCACCCCGCAGACAGCTCCTCAGGCCCTAGGTTACCTCTGAATTGTTTGCTCAGTGCAATCACCCATCGTAAGATTGATTGTTCTTGACCTTGGGGAATCAATCATTGCTCATCACGCAATTACTTCGCCAGTCACTTTCATCGGAATGCAGATGTATGGGTGTACAGTATACTCTATTAGTAATGTCGATGCCACTACAATCCTGTCGTTGTACAGGACGTCATTCATACCACCATTCCTTAGGAAGACACCGGACGGAATAGCCTGGTTTATCATCGTTGCCCAGCCTCTCCTACTTCTCTTGCCGCTCTTGCTAGCACCTCGGCGTCTGATTCTTAGCTGGCACTTGCATCTTAACATCCTGCACCACAGGCTTGCGAGGTGCTCGCGGGTCGCTCGGTTCGTCTCGATGAATTCCAAATACTCCTCCGGGCCCAAGGATCCTTGCCAGGAGGAATCCAATTATGGTTATGTACTGAATGTTATGAAATGCAAGTCTGCTTCGCTCGTTTCCCGACTTGACGACGGACTGAACGGAAAATACCTCCCCAAAGAGCCATGCCTTGGAACGGTTAGCTAAGCCGACGGTACTAGGTGTAACATAAACAGGCAAACAGGCAGCAGGAGAGAGAGAGGCAGGCTTACCGTCAAGGTCAAGAAACACAAAAAGGCCGCAACATCAAAGAGTGCGAACATGCCACAACCGGTTGCGTATGACTTGTTGTGCGCGCGACGGACCGGGGCGAAGAGGCCGACGAAATCGAGGACAGCAACAACGGCGCACCAGGAGCCAGCCGCGATGGCTAGACCGGCTATGAAGGCTATCGTTGCATCTTTTATGGACGCATCGTTCACCAATATGGCCGACGTATAGATGAGGTCTATGCCGTTGAGGAGCTGGGTCGAGGTGGTAAGCACAGAGAGCAAAGCCGGCCGGGCCGTTTGGGTTCGGAAGCTCTACGTACGAACAAGAGCTGGGAAGAAATTACCGACAGGGTGCGGTGTACGTCAGTGGCCATTGTGGCAGCAATGAGCAGGAGACGAACTCGAAGCTGTGGCTGTATCAATGAGGGGTGGTGATTTGCAAGTCGAAGCTGGTCAGGTGAGTCGTAGAGCGAATGCGTTGGTCGTGCTCGTATCCCGCTTCCGGTAGAAGACTCGGACGAAGAAGAATCACTGGAAGAATCACTGGAAGAATCACTGGAAGAAGAGCCCGAGGAGGATTCACTGGAAGAAGACTCGGATGAAGATGCAATGGAAGAAGAGTCCGATGAAGATGTACTAGAAGAAGACGCAACAGAAGAGTCGGATACCGATGAAGAGTGCGAAGCACCTCGGTACCGTGCCATGTTGTTGGCTGGAATTGCGTACAGCATGCCTTTGGCTTCAGCAACTGGCCGGTGCCTTGGGTCTTTGGAAGCTCCAAGTTACCCACATACCAGATTGGACTTGCTTCAGTTGACAATTTGCTTGGCCTCTCAAGGCGGCAGTGGCACTGAAGAGGATTGCAGGCGGATAGAGCCCCTACTCTCGGGGAGCGGGCTGATGAGTCAGGGGCGTACGGTACGCCAGCACTTGCCAAACCCTATGCAGATCAGACCTACCTAGGACACCAGATTGATGTGAGGCAGGAGCCGTTGGTCTCTTCCAAGGTTAGCAGCGATGGAAGCTTTGCAGCAATCGCCGCCCGTGGCTTGCAAAGCTGCAAACTTGCCTCCAGTAAACCCTTCACACGCCTCCATATTGAGTCTTGAGGCTTAAAATGGGTACACATTCACCAAGCCACGCTTTTACACCTTCACAGACCACGTCTGGTATATTACAATTTAACAGGGCATTTGACTGTCACCCTACCATTCAAGTGGCTGTTACCCAGAGATTCCTGGTGTGCACAATCAACCTCTGGTTGCAATTCACTATGGCGGTCCGATTCATGAATTCCCCGTCGAGTCTCGACTCGCCTCACTTGACCACTCGGATACTCGACAATGGCGGGAAAGTATCGCGCCGTCAATCATATTCACACGAGGGAAGCTTTCGGAGATACCGTGACGGGTGCATTCACTCAGACCCCCACAAATGGGATGAAACTTCGTTATTGTCTGTGGTGGCTCGCACTACCGGCAAGTAATCTCCATTGGGTGAATGATACTTAATATACCTACCCTCGGAACCGAGTAGCTCGAGGGCCATTCGATGGTAGTGATTGTATTGGGGCGAGTACGGAGAAACACCACACACACATACTTTATATATTTTCAACTATCACGGGCGCATTTCGTATCGTCACACACACTCACTCTTCAATCTTCAGAGCTGTTCCATCCACATAAGTCAACTTGGGAATCATCTGTTCTACGAGACCAGAAAACGTACGCCGTCCGGACGTCTTCGCCATCGACTTGCTACCAGATTGGCCATCCAGACTCACCATGCCGAAGCACGTGGTCTCGCGGGCCCTCGAGTCCAACCCTCTGAGGAAGAGGATTACCTTTTTACAGTCACAGAACGACCAATACGCCAAAGACAACCGAGCTTTACTACAGATTTTGCGCGAACTTGGAATTGACATACCGGGCAATTTTCCCAACACTTATCAACGTCGGCCTCGAGTCCTCGCTTCGCCCGAGCAATTATTAGCTCACTTCGCCCAGCCTACTTTAACGTCCAGCAGACGCAAGGTGGCTTCGATACCAGAGTCAACCCCCATAGCAGCCCGCAGGGCAACACCCAAGACACCTCCCGAGTGTGTGGCTATACAGGACAAGATCTATGAATACAGAGACGGGCAACCCTTTTGCTCTCCACCACGGTACTTGAACAGCACCAAGTCTTCCGCCCAGAAGGCAAGAGACTACATTGCGCCACCGCCAGACGATGACTGGGGCCCAATCCCGCTCAAGCCTATTCGGAGGCGTCGGTGTACACGTATTCCTCGGTCGCCGCATTATCTCAATGAGACGGCTGCCTCGATACTCAAGAAGAAGGTTTATACGCCGACATCTTCCGACAGCGATCAGTCGACTGAGCAAAGCGAGATTTTCTCGGAGGCTGAGGAACAGGAAGAGATATGTACGCACAAGTACTGGGATTGTGAGGATACCTGTTCAGACTGCGGGACAAATCGGTGGGGATGCCGATCCGAGCAGACCGACGGGGGCAGCGCTCCTGCAGGCTCACCAGAGCCTTTACTTATCCAGTCGAAACCGGCCCTACCTAAACCGGAGGAGCATCCGCTTCGTCGCCTAGACCATACCGAAGTTAGCTCGCTGTTCGAGGACCGCCTGAAGCGCGTCATCATACCCAGCACTATTGGCTACGAGCTGCTCGAAAAAGCGCTGAAGCTGTCAAGGGAAGTCATATATTACGCTTGCAAGCAGTACTGGCCGGAGGTTTGCGAGAGCCACTTCGTCTCGGGTCCTCACGAAGTGAAGCTCGGGTACGCCGAGATAGAATATTGGTATCAATACGGGAAGATACAGAGGGAAGCTGGTCATACCGAGTATCCACTCTACGGCATCATCGATCTGCGGAACATGTATTGTCATTTTGGTGGCTATCATGCTAGGCATACCGACGCCTGGGATTATGACTGCCACTTGACGAAAGCGCAGCAGCTCGCGGAGGGTTGGGGCGACGTGGACAGAACCCAACAGATCGTGGCTCTCAGGAACACCGTAAGAACCGAAGCCCTCCGAGTGATCGAGCAAATTGCCACTCTCGAAGTCTGGGCCAATGCGCTTCCCTTCGGTACGGAATCGTTCCAGGCGCACCACGAAATAATGTTTCGACGGTTCCTCAACTCCGGAATCAGCTATCCCGAAGTGGTTGTGCGCACAGCATGCGGATGGGCCGAGTACCACCAGAATTCGTACTTGAACAAATATAGTTATCGCAACTGCTTAGGCGAGGGGACCAATCCGAAATATTGAGGATGGCCACGATGATGCTGTGGGAGCATGGTACCGGTAGAAAGATCAACATAGCCATCTGAGGCGGAGTTCATTGGATATGCACACTCCGGTATAGGGCATTTCGCCAGTTAGCGATTTAGTCTTTCCTTACCGAGTTCCCACTTCATGAGTTTCCATCTCGTCCACGGCTTCAAATGTGATGATATGCAAGGTACTTACCCTTGGCGACTTACATGTGTAAAGTAAGCGATAGGTACATGGCGGAGGCAAACGTCCCGTGAGACAGATAACCCCGCTACATGTGGCGGCAGCCAAGAACCCCTATCGATTACGGCTGCATACCTAAGTAGGTACGTTAAAATCTCCCAGCTGCACTCAAGGCAAATAAATACCTGACCATGCTTCTTCCACCACCAGTGACCAGTCCTTGATATCGTTCGAGGGACGCCAGGTTACGTGCCTTTTCACCGGATTGACCATGACTTCGGAAACCCTGGAAGCTCCGCGGTCGGCATGAACGCCGGTCTGTCCTTTTCCTTGGCCAAGTCCCGTATGAGCGTCTCGTACGCGGAAGCGAGACCCCAGCCCCTGGCCGCCGACGGCGCTCCACCCGGCCGGGACGCGGTCCCCGCGGAAGCTGGCCCGCTGCGGCAAGTTGGCGGTCCTCAGGACGACGGCTCCGGCGTCCAGCAGGTGGCGCACGGGGAGATGACGCGAGAGAAGCGCACTCACCGCTCGGGCCTGTGGAGGCGCTCGTGGCGACAACGTCCTTCGGTAAGATCGGGATGCCGTGGAGTGCGCTCGTTCGGGCTAGGGCTGCTGGCTGGGCAGGAGATGCGAGGCGACTCACCCCCGGGGGTTTCCAAGCTCGTAATCTCCGTCTCGGAGAGCTGCGTTCTTTACGGCATCGGCGTGGATGGCGATCACGGCCTTGCACCGGGCGTTCACCTCGTGGATCCTCGAGATGTATGTCTAGGTATCGGGGTGTGAGAGTCAGTTGGCGCGGAGGCGGAGGAGCACTCACTTGCACGAGCTCAACGCATGTGAACTGCCGTGTGTCGAGTCCGTGCTTGATCTACCGAATGCTCATCGTGGCGATGGAGGGCATCCCTTGGATAACAGGCTTCTCGGCAGCCACACAGTCCTGGGGTGCCATGGTCCTAGTCGCGAGATACACACATTCAATCATGCAGACGCCTAGTAGCGGTCACAACCTCAGATGAAGATCCAGCAGAGCGTGCGAAGCTCGGCTAGTGGCCATCTGCTACGTACTGATACGGATCTCTAGAGATTCCGCAGTGAGGCTGGAGGGAACAAACCGGGCGCTTACAGCATTCCTGAGAACCAACACTCAATCGTGGCATTCACCCACGCTCTGGCTGACATTCCACGGTGAGGTAAGGAACCCTGGATGCAGCCAACACCATGACGGTTCCGACTTCGGGCAAAGCAGATCGCCATGAGCGTCGGTGGTACAGTTGATGGTATGCCACACCCGGCGAGCGCAGTTGCGCGATTACATCCATCGCGGACGGCTTCCCTTGCATCCTTTTCGCCGTGGCATTCGTGTACTACGTGAGCACCACGTGAGCACCAAAGGAGCCTGTGGCAATGTATACATGCACAGCTGCTTTCAGTTCGTGGAGGGAAAGTCCGTTTTGCTGCTCCGCAAGTATTAGTCGGCATGGCTTCAGTTAATGGACAGCTCGACGATGGCATCAGAATGCTGGCCAACCTGTGCTCGTTCACGTCAAGATGGCCATACTATCTATACTCGTCTCGTCTATTGAGTGGCCCCGATATGCGCAGACCTACATCGCAGCCCACCATATCGTATAGATGACACATTCCTCTGTGGCTAGAGCTGGGCGCCCTTAAAAGCCACGGCGAAGGGTCCTGTGCTGCAGCGCGGGCCACGTCTCCATCACGGTTTGCGAACGCACACGGAACTTGCTGAGAGCCTCAAGCGCAAATTCTCCGTGGACTACACATAGAGTGGTTGCCCAACCACCATCTTGAGCTATAACTCCCAGCGGCCGACGACCTTCTAGTTGGAAACCGTTAATCCCATCAAGATGTGTTTCGGACTTCGCGAACGTCGCGACCGACCAAGTCGGCACCCAAGCCGACACCCAAACCGACACGCCAACCAACAAGCCAACCAACAAACCAACCGACAAGCCGATCAAAAGGCCCATCAAGAGGCCCATCAAGAAGCCCATCAAGAAGCCCATCAACAACCCGACCAAACTCACCTTCAACGTCCACAAATACATGTTATCACGGCCACCAGCTCCGATACCGACTCTTACAACCCGGAGTCAGCACACTCGGGAGAATGGCAAGAAGGCCATCCAGTACCGCGTGAAGGTGATCCGATCTCAGATTCTCGAGTGGGGAAGCAGCGGAAGCAAAAAGGAAAGAATTCGAGAGTTTGGGACATACAAGGCGATCCGGGACAAGGCGCAGATGCCCCATCGGGACTATCCGAACGGCATGCACAGCGAGGCCGGGGTGAGGGTACAGACGAGGCCTTGTGGTCCTCTTGACCTGCTCCGGGGCAGTTACCAAGAGATGGCTTCAGGAAACCTCGGGTCTTCCATGTCTTACCTCCAAGTAGGAAACCAATAGACCGGACCGCGTTCACTCAACTCGGACGCCACAGCAACAAGCTGCCTATCCAGGGATTCCTTGGTATCGATGTCGTATATTCGGCATTACTCATTACTAATCTAGAACTAGTCAGGTAGGGCATCCCGCCTCCCTCTCTTTCTCTCGCTCCCTCGATTACTCCATTAGCCTCCTCACACCAGGCCCAGCACCACCACGCCCAGGCTCAGCGCCAGCCACGGCGTGCTCCGCCCCCGCACCTTCGCCGCCGCCCCGTCGAGCGGGACGCTCGTGGTCGCGGGCGTGGTCTCGGTGGGCGTGACCTCGGTCGGCGTGGGCGTGGTGGTCACGTCATCCGAGCCGCTGGTGGCGGCCCCGGCGCCGTCGTCGCCGCCGCCGGCCAAGGGCCGCGTCAGGCTCAGCGTCGTCTCCGTCCAGTCGGAGGTCGGCAGCACGATGACGACGCTGCCGCCGCTGGTCTCGATGTCCAGGCCGGTGGTGGTGGTGGCGGTGGTCGCCGACGACGAAGACCCGCCCACCGACGTCGTCTCCGCGGAGGTCGTCGTCACCACGGACGTCGTGGGAGCAGTAGTGGTCTCGACCCCCGAGGTCTCGGGGGAAGTCGTCGTCGGGGTTGTTGCTACCACGGACGTCGTGGGAGTAGTGGTGGTCTCGACCACCGAGGTCGACGACGACGACGACGTCTCGGGCGTGGTCGGGATGGCGGTGGAGGTCTCGACGACGGCGGTGGTGGTGGAACCGGCAGCGGCGGTGGTGGTAGACGAGAGCGTGGCGGTGGTGCCAGGTTCGGTGGTGGCGGTGGTGGCGACGACGGTGGTGCCCAGGATGCCGCCGGGGCCGCCGACGGTGGGGACGGCGTAGGGGGGGTCGAAGAGGCCGAACTGGCCGCAGGCGTTGCAGGGGGAGGCCCAGGAGCGGACCTCGGGCGGCGCCACCAGGCTGAAGTCGCAGCGGCCGTCGGGCACGGTGGTGGCGGCGACCGCGGCCGGGATCGCCTGCGGGCACGCCGTGCCCAGGTCGTCGAGCGTCAGCTGCCGTGTCGCGCCGGCGGCGGAGCCCGCCGGCACGATGGTCGACACCTCGAACAGGTCCAGCGGCACCACCATGTCCGTCGCCGACGGCCCGACCCGCCCCAGGCTGTTCGTCCCGAAGATGGTGTTGATCAGCATGTACACCGACGGCGACACGCTTTGATACGTTAGCCAGGAGCATAGGGGGTGTAGACGGACGGGGAGGAAGAAGATGAAGAAGAAGAAAACTCACAAGGTGTAGTCGAGCGCCGTCTCGACATAGGTGGCCGGGTAGGTGTAGTTGTCGGAAGTGGGCCAGTAGAACAGGCGGACGGTGTCGGCGGACACCGAACAAGTCGTCGGGCACGGGTTGGGTGGCTCGGTGATGGTCGTTCGCAGAGTCGTGCTTTGGGTGATGGTGCTGCTGGTGCTCGTCGTGGTGGTGCTGCTCGTGGTGGTGGTGCTACTGGTGGTGGTGGTCGAGTAGCTAGTGGTCGTGCTGCTCGTGGTGGTGGTGGAGTAGCTTGTCGTGGTACTGCTTGTAGTAGTTGTTGTGGGACTAGTGGTGGTGGTGGTGCTACTCGTGCTTGTGGTGGTTGTCGTTGGGCTGACACTTGTGGTTGTGGTTGTCGTTGGGCTAGTGCTCGTGGTGGAAGTTGTGGTGGTGGACGGACTAATCGTGGTAGTCGTCGAATTACTGACAATGGTCACGGCAGTGGTGGTGGTCGAGTCACTAGTAACTGTGGTAGACGTCGTGTCCAATAAGACGCGTGTCGTGGTGACCGTGTCTGGAAGCACGGTGGAGTATAGTGTAGTAGATACAAAGACAGTAGTTGGGACCGGCACACTAGTAGTGACGGTCATGAGCTCTGGACTGATGACAACCGTCTCCGTCACAACCGAAGCGTCCAGGTGAGTGGTAGTGGTGCTTGTCGTCGTCTCCTCAGCATCTGGAAGCTGACCGTCGACAACTTGGCGATGTTAGTAGAATGGATAGGATAGCACCCATCATCATAACGTACCACGGCTGTTGGAGGTCCTCGCCCCGAGGAGCAGCAACGCGCTCAGCGTCCGGAAACTCGACGTGGGCAGCATGCTTGCAGCTTGCTGTTCGGATCGCAACGGTAACAACAACTTGGGGTCGGAGCTTGAACGAGAGCTTGAACGAGAGAGTGCTGCTGCCCTTAACCAGCAAGCAAGCAACCTAGGGCCGGCCAAGTGCGCCGAATGCGCGCATTCTTATTGAAAACTCGTCAATCAGATGTCAGCCGTCCCTTGCGTACCTTACCGTACCGTACAACGTTGATCCTTCGGGTTCAGCCATCTCGATTCGAAGTCTTACGTTCCAATGTTGTCATGGAAGACCCAATGGCAGCACCTTAACAGACTAGTATATTGGGTATAGGCCTGTTTCTGTACGTTCAAGGATCTCCAGAGCGATCTGGTTGTGCATTATTGGCTGCTGGCGGGTGATGAACCGGGGTCGAGCCTCGCTTGGCTGGTTATGACGTGTGTTCGCTGCCGTCTTTCCCCAATAATGCGACCGTGCCTCGGGCTTTTGGCATTGCGCGAGTGGACGGTCCTGGACCGATCTGTCTTTCTGTGGAGGAGGCATGGTTGCATGGGCAGGGGTATGCTGCTTTTTGGGCTTGGTATGGTGATCTTCATCGTATTCGTTCACAGAAGGGAAGAAACGCGTGCGAAGAAGAAAGACGGGCGCGGCCTGGGAAGCCTTGCCCATTGCCAACTCGTTGTCCTTTACTTTTAGCAACTCGCGCCGCGCCTTACTGTTCTCCGTCTTCTCCTCTCTCAGTCGCAGGCTCTTGCCCTCACTCTGAGCCAGTGTTGAAGAATGCAGTCGGCGAAACTAATAGCAATATGCCTGTTATCCGAATTAGTGGGTTGTTGGGCGTCCGAACAGGACGGTCTCCTTGCTGCACGTGCTTCCTCCGACGACAACAGCCCCAAAGCACTCGAGATCGGTGCTAGTCAATACTTGTATGGAACTCCGTCGTTCTCTCAATATAGTCTTCTCCATTTCCGACGCGATATCGGTCTTTCTCCAAGGTGCTGCTGACATTGGCATTAGTGAAGGTATTGATGGTCCGTGGAGCACCTTCGACCTTCGAGTCGGCACGCCAGAACAAGATGTCCGGGTTCTTGTGTCTACGGCTTCTCCGGAGTCGCTGGTCGTTTTATCGCAGTACGGGTGCTCAGATGCCGTCTTCCAGGGGTTTCCATCAGGCGAAGTACCGTCGGATTGTGCCGTCTCCAGGGGAAAGCTCTTCAACCCCAATGACTCGTCGACATATCAAGAGTTAGGTCTATACTCCATCAATGGGGACGGCGTCGGGCTCGAGGCAAACCTGGGTTATTCCGCGAATGCCTATTTCGCTCTGGAGAACCTTGGGCTTGGTCTGACCGGACCTAGCCTCGAAAACCAGACCATCGCTGGCATCGCGACCGCTGAACCATTCTACCTGTATGCTACTGTACCTTACCGCGTAACATCGAAGAGCACTGCTTCTAACCCTAAAACACTGGCAGTGGATTGTTTGGCCTTAACACCCAGCCAGTGAACCTGAGCTCGCTGGGAAACTACTCGGCGCCTTCTTTCATCACCACACTCAAAGACCAAGGCCAGATCCCAAGCCTAAGTTGGAGCTATACGGCCGGTGCAAAATACCGTAAGTGTGTGTTCAGTGTTGACTGTTTACCATGAACGCCATGGAAGCTGACAACCCCGCGTCTGACAGAACTGAAGCAAGTCTACGGTCAACTAATCCTCTCGGGCTATGACACGTCCCGATTCGAAGAAAACTCCGTGTCCTTCACCATGGCAGACGACTTGACTCGCGACCTGGTAGTCGCGCTCCAGTCTATCAGCTACAGCGGTCAAGACTCGGCGGTCCTCCTTTCCGACTCGATCGATATCTTCATCGACTCCACCGACCCGAATCTCTGGCTTCCCGGCGAGGTGTGCGACGCCTTCGAAGATGCGTTTGGCCTGACTGTGGACGGCGACTCTGGCTTGTACTTGGTCAATGACACCCAGCGCGAGGACCTGCTCAACTCCGATGCGGAGGTCTCCTTCCGGATCTCTGACGTGTCCTCTGGCGGCGATACTGTTACCATCACCTTGCCTTATGCTGCATTCGATCTCCAGGCCGAATACCCCTTGGTCGAGAATACCAGCTACTACTTCCCCCTGAAGCGTGCAGACAACGAGACGCAGTACACACTGGGTCGAGTATTCTTACAAGAAGCGTAAAAGCCTCCTATAATCCGAACCAATCCCATCCCTCGAGACGACGCTGACATCCTCTACAGTTATCTCTCCGCCGACTACGAACGAGGCGTCTTCAACGTGTCCGCCTGCACGTGGATCGAAGGGGCCGACGAGAACATCGTGACGATCCTCTCGAAAGACGCCGGATCCACGACATCCTCCGGCGGGGATGGTTCTGGGTCGTCGACGCTGGGCGGGGGCGCGATCGCGGGGATCGTGGTCGGGGCGGTGCTCGCCCTGCTGCTGGCCGCGGGCGCGGTGGTGTTCTTCCGACGCCGGCAGCGGAAGAAGGCGGCCTACGCGGCGGCGGAGCCGGAGCCGGACATGGCGGTGCTGGCCGGGCCGGTGCACAACTCGCACTCGGTGCGCACGGGGCGCACCGGCAAGTACTACTCGCCCGAGACCATCGGGACCAGCACCAACGACGGCAGCCACGGCAGCAACAGCCGCAACCCCAGCAACCAGCCCAGCAGCACCAGCCACCAACCCGGCAGCGGCAGCGGCAGCGGCAGCGCCGGGCTGCTCAGCGTCAGCAACAACAGCGGAAGTAACGCGCGGTCCCGCACCACCACCACCACCACCACCACCGACGGGTCGCCCAGCGCACAGCAGCAGCAACAGCAGGTGACGCCGTCGAGCGATGCGGAGCTCGACGGCAACGCCCCGCAGATCTACCAGCTGCACGGGGAGTCGTCGACGGCGGCGCCGCAGCAGCAGCAGCCGGCGCCCGTCTTCGAGCTGGGCGGTAGCGAGATCCAGAGGACGGCGTCGGACCGGGCGGCGGCGGTGGACAAGATGCCGGCGCGGGAAGAGCGGGAAGAAGAAGAAGAAGGGGAAGGAGAAGAGCAGGAACCGGGAGATCACCACCACACGCCGCCGTCTCCGTATATCTCCACGCTCGGCAGTACCGGGTTGCCGGCGGTCGACGCCTCCTCGGATCTGGTGTCGCCCGCCACGCCTACTTATCGCGATAGCAAGCGGTTCTCGCGGAATCCGTGATTCGGGATCCGTGGTTTGAAGCTGGTATGGGCTGTACTAATATAAGTCATTTCAGACTCATGGAGCGGGAAGAAGGCTTGTCGGGCACCTTGCTCAGTATTTTATTTGTGGGATGGGTATAGAATCCAGGAAGCCACACCGATATCCCAGACTGAGAGGTCACAATAATACTTCCAAAGCAAAAGCACCGGCAGGATTGACCGAAAGTGCATTGATTCCCGGAACGTGTATAGGAAGATCTTAGCGAGCACATTGCATGTAGAGCGCAGCCGTTTTCGAAAAGAAGCGTTATTCCAGACCGGTTCGCGATGTTCCTTGGGAAGTTGTGCGGCCTCATGATGGTGAGGTGGGGTATTAATACTGTATTATTCCCGCTCGCGGGTTTGGTTTGAAAGCTTCTAGCTCTTGGGTTTTACTATTTCGTTGCATCTTTAATCATTGGAGAGTCGTCTAGACCTCCACGTGTCACGTCTAGATTCGTTTGGCCCAATCACTCCGAGCAACCTAGTTGAAGTTAGTCATCCGGTATCGAAGAAACAAGAGGACCGGACTTACCCAGCTTCGAAGGCGTTTGCCGTAAATGTAGCTCGGTATCGTGAGAGCACTGATGCCCAAGTTGAGCATGGCAATGCCAATGAACAAGTCCTTGGGCCCGAACTTGACCAGAAGTCCATTCCCGATCGTGGACGCCACGAACGCCATGATAGCCTTCACGAAGTTGATCGTCACGAAAGCCTGGTTCGCGTCCTTGGTGTGGCAGTCAATCACATAGCTGATGGATGCCTGCGAGGCGAACGGAACCGCCAACGAGTGCATCGTGATCCAAACAAGACACCAAGCCAGCGGAAGGCCCTTGGAGGCCGAGATACCGAAACCGATAAAGCCTGCGGTGGAGAGTGGGACAGCCACCGCCATCAAGACCAGGCGGAACTCTGGCTCGAAGATTCCGTTGTTTCTCTTCGCCATCCAGACCGGTAGCGCATCGGCCATCCAGCCAGAGAGCGGAGAAGAGATGAGGGCGGCGATAACCAGTGGCAAGTTGGTAAGACCGATCTGAGACGGGTTAAGGTTATACGGAGGCGCGGCAAAGATGTTGACCGAGAGAACTCCGATCATCAAGAGCCAGCAGAAGAAGGACGCGTAAACGAAGGTGGAGAAGATGACGGCCGGGAAGCAGATCAGAGGGAACGGTTTGATGACCCCTCTCCAGAACGAGTCCTGCGACAAGCGTCCGCGGAAGATGCTCAGTTGGCTCACGTAGCTCTCCTTCTTTTCACTGCTGGGATCGTCATCCAGCTCCACCCAGGTCTCGCGGCCACCGGTCTTCTCACCCATCAAGTCCTCCGGTCTTGCGGCCGTCGACGCGTTGCGCGGCTTGTTGTACGTGGTCTCGACGACGACGAAGTAGACAAGCGGTAGGATCAAGCAGAATACCAGGGCGCTGATACCGAATGTGCCCGCAATCCCGAGACCCTCGATGATGAAACCAGCGATCACCTGTCTGCAATACTATTAGCTGGTCGACTCCAGCAAGAAACCAAGCACTTGGACCTACCCAAGAAGAACACCAGTACCTATCATAACACCCCACAGGGAGAGACGCAAGCCTCTCTGGTGGACAAAGAAAAGGTCGGATACGGTCGATGTAACGAGAGTCTCCAGAGGAGCGGAAGCGATACCTTGGAAAATACGCATCGCAGCCAGCGAGGGGAACGACTGAAAACAGATGGTCAGCCGGGATCACTCGGTGCTCGTGTGGGCCGAGCGTACCTTGGCGAACGTTCCCCAAACGTTGGACGCGAGCAACAGCAACGTAGAAATGACGAAGAACGGCCGTTTCCCCCAAATAGTGGCACCCGAGGCGGTGAAAAAGGTGACCGAGCCCGTGAAGAGCACGATAGTTCCGACCAGGAAGGCATTCGCTGTGTCGGGATCCACGTTGAACTGTTCAGTGATCACAGTCAAGCCGGGGGTGATCATGGGTCCAAGTCTGCTCCGGAGTCAGCACGAATGCTATTGAAACAGAAGAACGACGGCGGGCTTACGATGTGGTAACGCCGGAGCTGAAGGCGAGAATAACCATGATTGCATTTTTTCGCATGGGTGACCACTGGCTGACATCAGTCGACACCCTCGTCTAGGTCATCGCTAGGAATATACGTACGTTGAGGGGGTCATTCGGCGAGTCGCTCGGCTGTGGCACAAGGATGATATCGCCATCTTTCTTCAAACTGCTTACGCTTGCTGGATGAGAGAAATTGTCAGCGGCTGATGGACCATACGGTAGAGCAGCATTACTGACCTGCATCGGAACCTGGCCCTTCGTCCTCACCCAGCTTAGACGTTCCTGGCGGCCTGTCCAGGAACTTGTCTTCCAGAACTCCGATACCCATGATGAATCTAGTATCCGGTGAAAACCTTGAAAAATTAAAAGAAATACAATAACGAAAAGAAGAGGCGCAAGAATAGAAAAACACTGCCGGCAGTGTGTGGCTTAACCAAGGAAGAACGGAATGGCAAGTAAGGAGAGGAAGAAAGATGGCGATCAACCGATCATTCGGGATGTTATATTCCAAGATATGCGCATTGGTCCCATCATGTCTGCATGGGCATGGGAATCGCGTCTGTGCTGTTCCCGTGCCAGAGGGTGTTCTTGGGTGCTATATTTGGTCGACGAAGTCAATCACAGCGGGATGAAACGGGAAACAGTAAATGCTTGGTCGCTATCATCCAATATCACGACCAGTGGCTGTGGTTGACATTGTTACAAGATCGACAGCATGACTTTTACAGACCAGGATTAGGATGCCTGGCTATACCCCAGATGATTCGCAGCTCGGATTGGTGGGTGTCGAGGGTGTCGAGGGTGTCAAGGCGTGCTGTGGCTGGTCTTGCGCAGGCGAATCGGCTCGTGCTCGAGCTCAAGCTCAAGTTCCGGTCTCCATCGAGGATATATCGAGTGTAAAGTTAGGTAGCTAGAAGCGTTTCGTGTTCTTCCCGTGAAGAAATCACTTGCTTGCTTGCTTTCGCTGCGCGGGATGTGGGAGGCCGTGGCGATTCCATTCCAGACGGGCAACGAAAATGGGTGGCGGCAAGCGTCCGACCAGAAACAGCCAAGTCTCTCGGTACCTGCAGATCGGGAGCAGCCGATTGGCGGCGGTTGGCCTTGTTCCAAGTTTTCTGGGCCTCGTTCGATGAACAGTCCAGATTGTCCTGCATTCTGCGTCGGAGATATCCACCCCTGACATGCACAGACTACAGGGCAGCTTGCCGGTCGCAACCAAGCTTCACCCCGCGAAGAAACCCCATTATTCTAGAACAATGCGGTTCACAAGTGCTTCGGTACCTGGGTCTGCCTCCAGGAATCAACATCATAAAGCTTATCGCCGCGCCCGCATGCGACGACTAACTGGCGACCCGGGTCCCGTGCGGGCAGAGTGTGAATCCCTGACCAGCGGGAACATGGCTCAGGATGGTATGACCAGATGACGTGACGCACAGGGCTGAGATGAGGAGCTGCAAGCAATCGAGGTATTTGCCACGACTAGGTGGGCTGCGAGTCGCGCCACAGCGCCATGCCAGGCTGCCAGGGAATCGTGGACCGTCCAATGATGCTCTTCGTCGTCTCTTCGTTGAAACTTCTTCAGCAACCACATGTCAGCGCTAAGACACGACGGCGAGAGAACTCTTCGACGGCGAGAGAACTCTTCGACGATCTCGACCCTGAGACCGACGACGTTGCCGAACATGTTTCCGTATAGAACAGCAGAAGCTAGTCACCACGGTGGAAAATCCACGGTAAGCAACCGATCGCCGTCTCAGGCCTTCTTGGAGTTCATCGCACGATATCAATGGCGAGGAGGACTCAGATACCAAGATCAGCCAGGGGCCAGACCACAACTTGAACCATACAATTCGCTCAGCGCGATGATGCGGCAAGTGCCACGAGGCTGACGAAGATTGCGATAACCAAGACCTGGGTCCAAGGCCGCACGGGCATTCCTTGGGCCGGAGTCTGCTTCTGCAGGTGATATGTTGCAAGTGCTGAACTAAGACGAGGGAGAGCTTGGTACCGAGAATCGCAGTGTCGGCCTCGAGTCCAAGATTGAGCTCGAGCTTGGCTCCGTCACCGCATTTTCTGAGGTGGTGCATTTCGTGACATTGCGAAAGGCGAATCCTGCAACTTCGGAATGCTTGTCAGAGTGTCGATGACCTGATGTAGGCTGCTGTTAGAGAGGAACAACCTCGGAAACTTTGAAATTACGGTAGAACCTAGCGTGGTAGAAACTGGCAGTGTTGAGGTAAGCGGACTTGCCTTTCAAAACAGTGTTGATCCTGATCTCTAAATGCCGTAAAGCCCTACCACCCACTTCCACCTACGCAACCCGGAGAGCTGTAGGCATAAATATACGTATAACCACGGACAAATACTCCTGGGACTCGTTGCTTCACACCTTCATGCCTACAGTTGCTGTCTCGTGTATGTTTGGTGCTTCCAATCCTCCATTTGACCGATCTGACCGATATTACCAGTCCGGTGTATCTTTTTCGGGATGCATTCCGTCTCTCGATGCATTTTCCGTGTATATGCAACCAGCACGGTATCGAACTATATCGGAACATGTCCCACGACGTAGGTTGCTAAGTGTTGGAATATATATCACAATCCCTCCTGGTTGATCGTTCGGATGTCGAATGATTGGTCTCAAACTCTCTGTGTGCTGGACACGAGCCTTTGAAGGGTTCTTGCTGCTTCGAACGGACCAGACAATAGGCTGACTATTGGTTGCGTGTCCTCGGAATCACACGGCAGTCAATTGTGGCTGAAACGTCTTTCAGGACGAGACGGGGACATCCCTAGTCCTCCCAAGACCCTCTCTTGCGTAGTAGTCCATGGGGTAAACACCGGTTTCTTCCCAGTGCTGTCTATCGTTCAGGGCCACCAGCGATTCGTATGGTGTCAAAAGCGGCCGTGGGAAGGCATAACCCCAGTCGATGCTTAGGCGTGGGCAAGCCACCTGCACCCAACACTCCACGTCACTCATCATCGCTAGCTTCCCCGGGAAGATCTCGCTAAGCAAAAGGTTGACCCATGGAATGCCCATTTCTTTGAGCTTGTTCTCAATGAGCGTCATGGTGTGCGGATTCCCCTGACGTCCAAGGGAACCCAGGATCAAGCCCCATTTCTTGGCTTTTTTGGCCGTGGCAATCGCATCCGTCCGGAGCTTCTGCATCTCTTCATGACCGTAAGTCTCTCTCGTCAGCTTCCTCGAGTACGGGTCATATCGGTATGCTGGTATCTTGGGATTGTGGATCATTATGCTTTCCAGGTGGAAGCGACCGTCGCCCAGGTACAGAATAAGGTCGACACTCTCGGCGTCAGGTAGGCGTGGAGAGGTGCAGCCCAAGATCTCACCCTTTGAAAGCGGGGCGATCTGGGGAATCAAGACCCTGAAGCCTGCCTTTTCCAAAGCTGACCGAACGCCGTGGATAGTGGCGTTGAACTGAATGGTCCCGACCATGGCAATGTTCTTAGGTGGAGCAAAGTTCCTTTCAAGCGAGGCCAGCAGATGCGACGTATCAATGCTGATATCAACAAAGACGTAAAGGACCTTGATCTTGGTCACGTCTACTGGTATTAGGCAGCTGTGGGCATAATGAACCAGAAGGTCACAACCAAGGGCGCGGGCTGTGTAATCATCGATGCAGCAGGCTCCGTATGTGACATCTCCCATAATTAAGGTCTCGATGCCAGGACAGAACTGGGTCAAGATATCGGATATGGTGGTGGCGAAAAGCAGCAGACCCTCGGGCATTTGCAAGGCTACCTTCATCGCACCTGAAGAGCGAATGCGATGAATGGTCTTTGGGATCTCAAAGGAGTAGTTTGCCGGCAACAGCGCAACGGCCTCCTTGAGCTCGGGGTCGTTCAGGATCTCGGGGGGAACCTGGTTGAGGGATCTTGGCGGCCGCCTCACCTGAGATGCTGAAGGTGGTTTTCAGCTCATACCCATCACATGAGTTCGGACTGCGACTTACCCTGGACCGCAGTGCTCTCTTCGGTCGATGGCTCGCCGGTTCCTTGTTTTGCAGCGGCAGATCGACGGCCGACGAACCGCTTCTTCGGCTGCTTGAGCGCCGGCTGAGGGGTGTGGGCTTCCTCGATCTCGGCGGCGACGCCCAGGTCTGTCTGCGCCCGGTCCTCCTCCATGATCACACTAACGGACGCTCCTTTCGGCTTGCGAGTCTTAAGAAGGGTACCTTACGCAAAGTGGTAGCTGGGCTGCTTCTCGTGAAAATTGAAAGCCTCGGGCAGATGAGGAAACAAGCTTGGTAGCGTGACGCGGCGCGAAAATCCAGCATCGAATATATCGTTTAAACGAGATCGCGATATGCTACAAAGCAAAAATCGTGCTGTACCCAGCCGCTCAGCCACCTGACGACTGTCAATCAATCACTCGAGCACAAAGAAACTTATCTCCGCGCCTCCCTTTCCGCCCTCTAACCTTTCAGCCCCTCGACTCGCGTAGGTATGCTGAATAGAACGAAGATCAATGAAACTTCCAGTTCTTCCATGAAACTCGGAACTCCTTGATGAAGATCAGGATTCTACATCGAAACCCATCGAGTCGTTACAGGCTGCTCGCGTCAAGTATAGATTAGGAGAATGCACGTTGGCAAGCTTCCTACTCACCCATTTCGCGGGGATTCACTCGACCATCCGGTAGCCATGCTCAGATTAAGCCTACCTCTTGGCTCTATCCAACACCATCTGACCGATGATAGTAGGTCGTAAAGGCTTTGCTCACAATGGACCCCCACAAACACCTTTAACAACTTCCCTGCTGGATCCTGCTCGGCCCCTTTCATGGACAATAGAGCACCATCGACGCCTTTCTCAGCGGCGCGAAACAAGGTCATTGTTCCCTAAGGCCCAGGCACTCCGGATCTTCATCTCCTTCGGCACTGCTAGATGCTAAACAATGTCATTGTTGTTAGGAAATCCAAGCATACTTAAACCCCAACCCGCCTGATCATACCAACCTTCTCTCTCTGTTTCCAGCATCATCGCACAGCCAATCACCTCCAACCCAAGTATATACTTCCCTTCACACAGCAGAGCCGGTCTCACTTACCTACCTACCTACCTATCTACCCGCACCACACCGTCCAGTCCTAACCCCCTCCCCCGAGCCCAGCGCCACGATGTGCACCTGCCGCGCGTTCTACTACAAGAGCTGCCCGTGGCGGCACGTGTACTTCCACGAGACGCAGCGGTGCGCCCCGGTGAAGCTGGGGCTGCAGCTCGATTGCGTGGCGCGCATTGTCAACTCCAACGGGCCGCACGACTTCCCCGTGATCGCGACCGGCACCTGCCCGGTCTGCGACCCGGGCGCGCCCCGCCGCGAGGCCGCCGAGCGCACCCAGGAGCAGCAGGAGGCCTACGTCGCCTCGCTCGCCCAGCACGGCTGGTTCGACTGCGAGCGCCAGCTGATGGCCGACTCCCAGCAGTAAGCGAGCGGCCGGTGAGGCTTGCGGAGGTAGACAGGGTAATAGAAGGTAGGGAATGACAGGTGAGTTGCCAGGTTACACCTAGGTGCCGCTGAGCTACGGTGGGTAAGGCCCGGTAAGTAATTAACCTAGACGTTTCCGAACCGAGTCGTGTTTCTCAGATACTCTTGATCCTGCTTGCATTACCGTCAAGGTTACCGTGCTTGATATTTTGCAGCTCCCAGGGTGACTAGGCCAGCAAGGGCCGCTCAAAGAGGACTGGCCAGGAGTGAGGGCAAAGTATCAATCACTGGAGCAGTACTCCGGGAGTCGGTACTGACATCGTGCTGTGCAGAAATTATGCGTCAGTCTCTGAGAAACCAACAATAGTTGAGGTAATTAATGGACCGACATCCAATGAGACGTCGGTCGGAAGAAGAATAGCGCTACATCGTATGTCAACTTTTCGGCCAGTTTGCCCGCGCAGAAGGGCCCGGTATACACACACTCACGGAGACAGCTTACTAGAGCACCGTTCAAGAGGCCGACACAATACCGGCGCAACGTGCTACAACATGAACCTCAGCAAGTTCGGCCGATCCCGGCTCGAGGACGCGTAATCGTTATGACGACGAAACAACCTGCGTGTGCCCCTTCGTAGCCATGAGATTGATAGACGGATTCAGCTATTCGTTGGCGGTGACCAGTGACGTCGATGCGCATTACGTAGGGGTGCCATACCGGAGTCGATGTTGTAGTACCTGACGCCATCACCATGTCGTGGAAGCCCTTGGTTGCTCTGCATGAAGCCGGTAAAGCGTATCTCTTGTGTACAGTTCTGTGGTCAGCAGAAGGTTATCCTGCCACAGCGGGTGGAGTGTGCTTTTTTGGAAGCCCGACAAATTGCTGGAAGCATTATACCTGTAAGAGCTGATACTGAAGACTAAATAAAGGGAAATCTCACTACCTATGAATAGGGTATCGACTTAGCACCAGCCTTTTCCCATCACCAACGCCTACACACTCTTTCAGATCGCGTAGCAAGACCATCACTGCGGATATGGTGGGTGTCCGTATCCTCCACCCCATCCCGGCTGTCCACCGTACGGCGGGTATCCTCCCGGTGGTGGTCCGGCGTAATGCGGTTGTGGCGGAGGCTGATAATGATGCGGCGGAGGCTGCTGGTGGTGCTGAGCTGGATAACCCTGGGGCTGTTGGGGATGCGAGGTGTCGTAGTATGATGCCGCCGCGCCTCCTTGATGATACGATGGTTGGCCACTATAGCCTTGCTGTTGATGACCACCGTATCCGTAACTGGTATTGGAGGGCGGCTGAGGGGAATGCGAGGAGCCGGAGTGACCGGCGGGACCGGCACCCATCGCGTCTAGATCTCGAGTTGCACACTGTGACCACAGAGAGCCTTTAGGGCGGCCATGACCGAGCTGTTCCATGAGACCTCCATCGAAAATGCCTCCGCCATGAGAATGTCCTTCCGGTCCACCTTTGTTACCCGAAGTAATGTGGTTCTTGTGATTCCGGACGCTGTCGGATCCAAGTAAGTGGTTTAGCTCGTGTCTACGGGGGTGCTCGTCAGCCCATTGGCGAACTGTGTTGAACATGTTCCGCTGGATCTCAACGCTCTCGTTTCTGGCGGCTGGATGGTGGAAGGCGCGAAGGAGATCGTTGACAACCTCATCCACCGGAACACCAGGGTTCTCCCACGCATAGAGGATACGACTGCAGCGCATGTTAATACACTGTCAAGAGGCGACGAAAGAACACTTACGGGACAGCGTATTGAAGAATCGTGCTTGCGATTCTTCCTGCGCAAGGATTCAGAACATTTGTGAAATGGTCCTTGGAAAGCATGGAATGCGTTGGATCCGTGCAGTGAGGGTTCTTCCAAGGCTCCAGCTGGGATTTGGCGCTGGCATTGATGACACCTGAGGAGCCATCCTTCAAGACTTTTGTTCCCGCGGCAATGATAGGGCGAACGAAGGGAGCAAGCAACCCCAGAATAAAGGCCGTCAATGTCTCGCTAATGTGCTCGAGAAGCTTTTCCAGTCCTGGAACCTTCGCGATTCCTCTGTTGATTGATTTGACGATCTTGTCACGGAACTGCAAGATTGGGTAGATCTGTCTCGAGACCTTCACTGGATCAACATTGTCGCTCATTCCAGGTACGTGGTTGGCGTTTCCCCGAGAAGCCGAATAAGCGCCGCTCTCCTCATTTTTGCGCTCCTGCTCCTGAGCCTTACGCTTTAGGTCGCGAGCTTCAGAGGCCATCCCACCACCAATACCAGGAAGCTTAGAAACGAGACTGATGAAATCCAGGTTCTTGCCGCCTCCACCCAGCTTGTTGCCTCCACCCAGCAAACCGCCGAGCTTGCTAGCACCTCCACCAAGCAGATCGCCGAGTCCCTTACTGCTGCTATTGCTGCTGCTTTCGCCTTTATCGGTGTCGCCGCCAATGGTGCCCTTTTCGGAATTTTTCAGAGCGATATCCAGCTGGTCGACCTCGGACTGCGTGAAATGATCATTGGCTTCGCCCAGAACAGAGTGCAGAAAGTCAACACCTCCAAAGGTGCCAGTGACGATTGGGAAAACGCGCTTGCCATTGAGGTGAATCTCGGATTGTGACCCACAGTGAGGGAACACACCGTGGTACCCAAGCTCTTTGAGGGCCAATTCGCAATAGTTGCTATGGGCGCTGAAGTCTTCCATACAGTGGAGCGACTGGCCAAGACATCGAAGAGCTTCGCACAAATCGTCTTCTTTACCTGGGCCATGTGCGCCGGAGGTGTAAAGTCTGCCGAAGTGAATGCAGCGTCCAATACTGAAACGGAGATAGCCCGCACTTGTGGCCCAGTTGCCTGACTCATTAGCGATGTAGTTCTTCATGCCTGTCCGGGGATCGATCTCGGTCTCAACTGGCATGACAGGGCCACGGAGACGTTGGTCATATTTCCGGGCGTCGAGTCCATCAGCGTAGCCGAGGGGGTTATCGATGTGTTCCTCCGGACGGTATACCCCTAGACGCTCGGCGGTCACTTCAAACTCGTCGGTAGCATAGCCGTTGGCAAGAAAGGATAATACCCAGACCAAGACACGGATAGTCTCAGCGTTGATACCTTTCAAGCTCCCAACGTCGACAGCTTGAGAGTAGTCACGGAGCCAATTGCCGAAATAGGTTCGTTGGACTAGCAAGGTAGTCCATTTCTTGCCATGCAGAAATGCGATGGTCTTGAGCATATCCTCGATATCGCCATGGCGCCAGTTGTGACCTTCAACCTGGGCGATCGAAGGGATGTTACCGGCACCAAAAGCGGCGACCTTGGTTGGCATCAAGACCAGGATGATGCCGAAGATCAGCAACGCGGTGACGAAGCCGGAGCCGGAGCCGGAGTGGGGGGAAGCCATCATGTGCTATTTTCGCCTCCGTGCTGACGCGATTGCAGGCTTGGTCTATGGTTCAAGATGCACTATTTCTGGACGGGATTAAGGCAGATGCCTGTAGGCGACTGGCATAGGGATGAGGCGCTTGGTGGTGGTCAGCATCAGGGCCCTGTCAGGTACGCAAGGGCAACTCGAGACAAAGCAGGATGAGACGCAAAGAGCGTTCTGACTTACGAGAAGATCCAGCTGTGGCGCGCGGAGAAAGTGGCGGGATGCAGAGAATAGTCCGCCTCTTGCTCGCTAAACGACTGACTGACGAGAGAGTGGTGCTGGGCGGGGATCAGAATAGAAGATGCTGGCGTGCGTCAGACCCGTGCGAAGGAGCCCAGTAGTCCGATGGAGACGAAGCGGGATTGTCGAGGTTAGCAAGGTGCTGCAGGTAGGGCGGTATCGAAAGTCGGGCTATCAGTCAGGCTGTATTTCTGTGGTGTTCGTCAGCTCATCTCAGCTTGACTCCTCAGACCGACTACAGCCTCTATGCGACGCCAGGCAAACAATGACTTACTCATCAACCAAGTGGCTCATCAGATCTGTAGCCCTATGAGGGTCCCGTCTACGAAGAATGGCCAGCGGGTAGATCGTCAGCCACCCGGTCCTGCTCTTGTGTTGGGCTGGGCTGGGCTGGGCTAGGCAGTAGGTAGGTAGGCAGTGGAACAAGACGAAGGCAACTTTGGGATTAGGTGCAGGTGGTGAGTAAGAGAACACAATGGTGGCAGAGTCCAGAGTCTATGGCAGCAAGCAGGCAACAGGCAAGGCAGGCGGCTGGGATGCTTGGCGCACAAAGATGATGGGTTTGGACCAATGGCATCATCAACTACCCCGCCCTCAAAGGTTGGAAGTCCTTAGTCGAGGTCCCGTCAGCCCGTCCCGGCCTGTCGTGCCCCGCGCCTGGCATTGAGCTTACGTACCTAATCAGCCACCCTTTTGACATCATGACATCCAGCGCCACAGTTCGCACCGCACGGCGAGCACCCGGCTGCCAGGTCTGCCAGGCCTGCCAGGCGCTTGGAGAGGCTTGAGGGGCTGGGGGCGGCCCGCGGCCACCCTTGAGCCTTTAAGGTTCTTCAGCGGAACCCGACATGCATTAGGTGGCGTGATGCCGTTATAGCGTTAACTGCCTATCCGGGGGCGGACTGTGATGCCACCGTGGACGTCGGGGACTCGGGGCCCCAGATTGCCCCAACTTCCAAAACAGCTGACAGCCTCTTTTCACTTCCCCTCATCGCATGCTCTCTCGATCGACTACCGCGGTGGGTTGCGGTGTCCTCGTGGC
Organism: Xylariomycetidae sp. FL0641; assembly: GCA_022376655.1. Classification (NCBI taxonomy): domain Eukaryota; kingdom Fungi; phylum Ascomycota; class Sordariomycetes; species Xylariomycetidae sp. FL0641. The sequence goes on from JAJJKE010000043.1 coordinate 74,743, forward strand.
CAGAAATGATCATCTGAACCGTACTCGGCCTGGCTTATGGGTCTTTCCCCGGGAATACATGAGAACCGCCAAGTCCGGAGGCAAGCACGCCGAGTTGGCTTCGGTCGAGAAGCAAGTCGCGGCGCCGGCTCCCCGTTGGCACACCCAAGATCTTACATGCCGGAGCAGCACGGCTATCAAGAAGCTGAATGCCAAAAGTCTGACAATCTGGATACCTGGGCGCTCGCACACTGCCCAGTCGGAGCCAGGGTCGACTCTGGTGATGCGCTTGGATACCCGACCACTGAGAGCCCTGTCAACCTTTTCACCGAGAACCCCTCAGAACCCCATAACGTGATCCGTACTTTCTGCGATGCACGGTGCCACTGATTCTGATGGCGCGAGCGTTCGTCTCACACAATGGGATAGACTACGGCGGCCTGCGAGGCCCTGCACGACGGGGCATACGCACCGTTGATCGTTGCAGGGCTTCTCGAGCTTCGCCAGTCCGACTCGGTGTCATCCGAAAGGACCATGCAGCGCGAGAGCCCAAGTCCGAACGTTGGCCACTTCGAACTCCTTGCCAAGACATGCAAGGCCTGGCTCACTGCTACAGAGTTCCAACTCCCTTCCTGAAGCGGCATTTTGCATACAATAGTCTTTCTAACATCTTATAGCCTCATGGTCAATAGCGAATATGCTGCATTTTGACCAAGGAGGCACTTGGCCTTCTATAGGCCCACATCCGAAAATACACGGAACTCCTTGTTCCCTTGCTGTTGCTGCTCGGCCGTAGTATGGATGATGGCCCCGGGAGGCACGTAGCCTTCTCAGACCTTGTAATGCCGTTGGCCGATGGCCCGACGCGCAGACGAAGGTCTTCTGCCGGATGCACGATCAAGCGGGGAACCGATGCGAAGAGTGGGACGAAGAGCTGCCTCGACGGTCACACTGCGCTTTCAACGTCCTCTTGTGGAACTCTCCCAAATGACAGCATGTACGCCTTTCAAGTGGAACACGCTTAGAGTCCGTGGTCTATCGTTCCTGTGTCAATACGACTCTGGTACGCAGCGAGAGGTTTGATCACACGGGCTAACAGTTGCTAGGCATTATCACGTCGCTTCACACCCAGCCGATGCTTCAGCCGCATGCAGGATACGGTCTTCAGATCACCAACATACGATCGAGAAGTCACGCAGTCACACATACACAGCGATGCAAGGCTCTGGTCTGGGATGCGAATCCCCCTCCTCGCCTGTGGTCAAGAGGCCAGGCGCCACTGGTCCAGCCCGCACATGGATACTTGTCACTGGTCGATGTTCTAAGGTTAAGGGATCTAAGTGGATTTGGGGTTTGTATACTCTTCACACAAGTCGTCCAGGTGGAGAACCTCTCGAATCACGACTCAGGTTTTCCGAGACCTAATAAGACGATCGCGATGCTCTCGGGTGACTGGATGCAGGGACGAACGGAACATGCTAACCGTTGGTGGAACTGGTCAGCTTGTACCATCGGGACACGAAGTTTACCCCAGCACATTGTGTCCCCGGAGGCAACGGATCTCGTAGGATCTCTGCGCGTTCAACTGCAGAGCCCGTGTAGACTGGCAGAATGCAAGGCTCGGCAGCATACCTTGACATGGATCAGCCTACGATGTATGCACCGCCTGCAAGTGATGATCAGCGCCATTGGGCAAGCATCCAGGCATGCCATGTGCACCAGTCGATCAAGCCTGATTGCTATGAAACGGAATGGGAGACGCTTTTGTTGCTCTGTGGTGAGGCAATCGAGCGGCAAAACCGTTGCTTGCCTGGTGAACGGCTTTTTCTCCAGATTCTGCAGCAGAAGTGAGCTAATCGATCTGAATCAGCCCTACATCACCGAATCCGCGATGGCGAAGACGAGAAAGGTCGAAAGGGTCCAGAATGGCGTCAACCGTAGAGGCGAAAGGATTCGGCGAAGATCTCGTTATTGCTATTGGGTAGAGGCTGAATCCTGGTAAGGGTTTCGACCGAGTGTGGGGCAGGATACTAGTAGGCAAACCCGACTTCAACACTCCAATCCCCTTTTCCAAGCCACATTTGACCGATATGTCTTCGCCTCCCACCGAGAAAAAAAAAAATATACTCCGCTAAAAAGGACCGGATAGGACAACCGAAAGCGGAAGTGATGTTTCGGACCTGGCCTCGGCAAGAAACAGGGTCCCGCGTATGCTGTGCCGGACCTTCAACGGCGCCTTGCTGCCATTGTATGCAGCAACGTGTGTTATACCAAGCCGATACTCACAGAACAAGCGGGAACGGCGGATTATGGGAGATGACGCGTTCCAAACCTTGAGAATTGGTCAGACTTCGTTCCGGCCGACCATGGTTTCCAACCGAAGGCTGAGTCTCAGACTCGGTGTGAAGGCCAGAGATCCGACAGCGTGTCTATTGGATAGAAACGTCTGTGTCTCAGGAGCCTTAACAGTCTGCAGTATTGTCCTGAGTAACGAGGGGGAAGCATTCCGACCGAAGAGAATGCAACGTCGGTGCCTGTCCGCGGCCGGCAGTCTGGGCGATGGCGCGGACACCGCATCAATGTAGGGCCATGGCCGCATGTTTCGTCCACGTGGACGGCAATATAGCGCACAAAGCTTGCGAGTACGGCTCTGGGCCTTGTGCTTGAGGCTTAGCAAATGGCGGGATGAGAGAGCAGAACCACCATTATGGTAGGCAGTCAGCATGCAATCAAGGATGCGGTGTAACCTCGCGGAGCGCACAATGGTAACTGGATGTTCCAAGGTTTCGCATGCAGTGTAATATCAACCGCGATGCAACACCTATCACAGCGGAGCGAGCCTCAATTCGCTGACCTACCACTTCTTCTTGACACTGAGTCAATGCCGCTGCGCCCCCATCTCACCCGGCCCCTCTTGGTACATCCGTGCCCTGGACCCAAACAACGCATGAACATGAGCCATGGGTACCTCGATGAGATGTAACGCGGAGCTTCGAGAACATCTAGATCTAGAAGCGAGTATAGTTGAGAGTCGGTGGTGCTTACCTGCCTAATGTGGCGCCGAACTCGCCTTCGCCGGGTACGTACCCATCCCAGGCGTGGGGCGTATTGTAGAACGCCCCCTCCCAACCGTCATGGGAAACTGTCCAGAGCACCGAGGTGAACTGAGGATCAGCGGATGTGATAGACGACAGCCCATGGGGGGGTATGGCAAAGCGAAAGGTTTGGGACGAACCTGTTCTCAGCTTCATATCTATATAAGACCCCCGAATCGACAGGAACACTGGCCGTCTCTTTCCTGCCTTCACAGACGCACACACCTACACCGTATCTCAACCTGTGCACACAACAAAAGTTCCAGCCCTTCATACCTACTCGTTACACATATCAACAACCACTCACCTCGTAACCATGCCGCTCAGACTTTGGAGAGACATTTCACCGCTCCCGGTGCCAATGAAGCAACCTTCCAACCGATCCTCTCACATACTGATCGTTGGTGGCGGAGTAATTGGTCTCACGACGTAAGTTCCTGTCCAGAAAACCACAAGAGGGTACGAATTTAATCAGGTATACCACAGTGCCTGGGTCCTCCTGGACCGCGGATACCGTGTCACCATCGCCAGCAAGGACTGGGTCAACGAGGATGAGCGCCTGACCTCACAGATAGCCGGTGCTCTCTGGGAGTTCCCACCAGCCGTGTGTGGCCAGCACACGGACGCCATATCTCTCGCGCATTCCAAGCTATGGGCCATGACGAGTTACCACATCTGGGATGGCATTGCCTCCATCCCCGCCTTGAGCAAGCAGGCGGGCATTCGAACCATGCCGTCCGACTTTTTCTTTCACGAGCCCGTGGACGGCAGCCAGACGCAATCAAAGAAGATGAAGGAGCTCATGGCCAGCGGCGTCCGGGGCTTCTACCACGGAGCCGACATTATCGAGGAGCGCGGACTTGAACCTTCCTACGGCGCAGTCGACGCATACGAAATCATGGCACCGATAATCGACACGGACCAGGCCATGGTCTGGCTGACGGAGCTCATCGAGAGTAAGGGTGCCAACATGGTGACCGAGTGCTTCAACGAAGATCTCGTCGAGATCGAGGACGAGCTGCTCTCGCGCTTCGAGGCCGATGCCATCGTCAACTGCACCGGCCTGGCAGGCAAGGTCCTCGCGGGGGATGACACCGTCTACCCAATCCGGGGCGGGCTCATCCGAGTCATCAACGACGGCAAAGCCTTTCCCAAGTTGAATGCGGCACTGACCATCTCGGCGGACGCTGCTCACACGACCAATGAGATTGTCTTCCTCGTGCCTAGGAACGACAACACGCTCTTGATTGGCGGTATAACTGAGCCGAACGAGTGGAACCTCGATCTCACGTTGGACAGCCCCATCATCCGCCGGATGCGTGAGAGGTGCGACAAGTTCTTGCCAGGCCTCAAAGATGCCCGCTACGACCTAGACCGGCCTTTGGTTCAGGGTCTCCGCCCATTCAGGCAGCGAAACGTGCGAGTGGAGCGAGAGCTGCGGAGAACGGGGAGCCGGATCGTTCACTCGTACGGGCACGGCGGCGCTGGCTGGAGCTTGTCCTTCGGCTGTGCCCAAGATGTCGCTACATTGACCGAGGAGGCGCTCGCGGGGCTCCCGGCCAGGCCGATGCAAGACAAGCCGCCCGTGAAAGGCACAGAGACCCTGGTATCGTAAGCATTGCGGTGACAGCGGACACGGCTTTTCGGAGGGGATCGAAATTTGATGCCCCCCCACGAAACTTCTCTTATGTAAAGCAATATCCGGGGCGGTACGGTGTGATTTCTTACCCAAGGGTGAGCGGTAAAAGGTGTATACGGCAACATTGTACATAGAGATGCATTATACCAATTTCCTTATTAGGACAAATAGGAAGAGGCACAGTCATACCTATCTTGACCACGACAGCAGCGTTCCTCTGATGACCGTGCTGATGGATTCCGAATGCGGCATCCGTGACTGGCCAAATAAGGACAACTTGAAGGGAGATCTGACAAGATCTAGCGGTCAGTGGTAACTGGTCTGACCACCGTCCTGGCTTGAGGCGTATGTAGGGCGCTTATGCTGATGAGTGGCTCCCAGTTTACCGGAACGCGTGTGTAGGGCTGAAAGGCGGGACGGGGACGGATTGATGTCTGGCAGTCAGCGGATGCTGAGTGATGCTGCATGCAGAGGCTCAAGTGTCAGCTGGGCCATGTGTCACACCGCTGCAAGGTTCTTCCGCCAGTTGGTAGCACCCCATCACGCAGTACCTGCATACGGAACTTCCTGGATGGGGGAGCCGAGCATGCAAGAGCCCGTGGATGGTGTAGTGTCGCGGATGAGGACTGGCTACCAGGCGTCACGCATCGTCGCATGGCCGGCTCGGAGGCGGGCAGGTCACCAGTTGGGAATACTGCAACCGATAGCAACGATCAGTGGGCGGGTGCCGACCGGACCGGCGACTCAACAGGGCTAATGATAACAATGCGCATCGGAAGAGGGTCGGGAAGTGTGATCACAACACGGAAATGGCATCGCGTCCGTATGCGATTAGAGTTCACCCTCGCGGTTGGTCTGGTTTCTGATCCTTGGAGATGGAACACATGCATGTGCATCGCAGGGCCGAGCCATGTGAGCGTCTCCGGCCACAGCCCTGGGAAACAGACTGCGAGGGGCTGGAGGACAACTGAAGGTCAGCACAGATCCGTCTAGGCGTCTTTTGCAGGAGGGGAGCGGCGCACGTTTGTAGACGACGGTCTTGATGGGTCGATGTTGTTGTTGTTGTTGGTCGAACTGGCTGGAGACCCATTATCGCTCTGATGTCGCATTCGCGGAAGCGAGCTCGTCTGACGAGTCCGCGGCCGGCGCTTCCGCCCATCAGACGACCGCCTCCATCTGATCTTCTAGAGTCCATCAGCAGCGTCCACGGGTATAAGTCTCGAACATTCTCCGGCCTGGTGAGATGAGACTGACGGCAGAGCTTCGGGGTCGCGGGAAGAAGAAGTGTCGAAGCCAACAATCCGCTACCTTAGACCGAGAGTAGCGGAACCTGGGGAGTCCGGCCCCCCGAGCCCGGCGCTCGGCGTTTGCCAGCTGCTGTGTTTCCATTCTCGGACACCACCTCACTAGACTGGACCTTACAGAGAAACAGAGAACTGGAACCGCCCAGCAGCTCCTGTCGTCTCGAACGTACTTTACGTACTTTACGCCTATTACTCTATCGCTATCCCGCCTGCCACATGCAACCATATCAAACTGATGGGACTACCTAACCTACACGCTCTGAAGCCAGGGCTCCCCATCGTTCGCGTGCCAGAAAGACGTGTGGAATTTTACTACATCTTCAGCCACAGCCAATAACTCCTCATTTGGACATGAGAGAGAACCTTGGATGGAAAGCACGCTCTGATGCAGTGCGGTACGGTGCGGTGTGGCGCGCTGGACGTGTCCAGGTCTGAATCCACGCGCACCAGGCGGAAAGGACTGGCAGGACTGACGACACGGCGATACTGGGTGATACGAGTGTTTCTAACCTAAGGCATTCTGGCATTGTTTTACGTGTTGACGTATAATGATGCGCTTCCAGGGTCTCACCCGCCCAAACTCCAGAGCTGGAAGGGATTGACGCCATTCCCCGAGATCTGCGGGAGATCTACACTGACGGCCCTGTGAGGCTTCAAGCTGCTGTGAGGCGGTGCGGCCAACAAAGCAGGCAAGCAGGCGCGTGATGCAAGTAGAATACATGCAGGGACACGTCTCAAAACGCGTAGCCGGCTTGTGTGTCTGTCTGGTTGCGTCGATCTCGCACAGATCTGATAGTCCAGCCATGAGTCAAGGTCACGTCTATTACGATGTTACCAGTGAGCTGGCAGTTTGGCCCAGGAAAGCCCCGGTCCTGACTCCTGGAACTGCTGAGGCAACCTGCCGACCTCTCTGGCACGTGTCTGGTGGTGCGTCACCGGGATATCGGGGTACAACGATTAGGTAGGTACCTTACAGTTGAGAACGCCCGTGATGAAGAGGTTTAGAGTTGGAGTTTACCTATCTCGGGGCATGCACCTGAACAAGGTCGAAGGTTGGAGCACCAAGAACAGGCACCGTTCAGCAGCTGCGTATTTTAGGGAGGCTTGGGAGAGTTCCCCTAGGTACCGGCCAGCCCCTTTCTCAAGATGCAGGCGATACCTTTGACCACTGAAACCGTATCGGGTTTCCGGAGTTAAGGCGAGCGTCGGCACGCAACTTGGAACAGAGCGAGTGCCGTCCACCCACCTGGCACGGTTGCCACGGGGGTTGCACGGTTGCACGGCCACGGCGGGACCTTCAGGGCTCTGTCTAGGGCTCTGTCCAGGGCTGCGAAGCATTGGAAGGCGCAGAGACGCGGCCAAGACGGCATGGGTTACAGTACAATACGTAACCGTCCCAAGCGTACGTACCTGCACCCTTGGTACCCTTGGTACCTTACCTTACCAAGCCGCGTGCCGAGCCAGTTAAGCCCGTCCAGTCCGTCCAGCCGTCGATGGCGTTGCTTGCTTTGGCTGGCTTGCACCATTCACGAGCAACAATAGCGCCGCCAGCTCCACCTCCAACTTTCTTCACCCGTCGCCCACGCGCAAAACCTTTCTCCATTGCCCATTGCCCATTGCCCATTGCTTCGTGAATCGATTATATTGGTCCTCTCTTACCTTTCTCCTCTGCGCCTATCCTCCCCTCAGATCCAAACTCATCTCCGATACTCTACCCCATTCAGTCAAGATGGACCACATACCTCTTGCCAATATGGACCGTTCTCTGGATTCGCTGTGATCACTTCCACGATCTCGGACTCCCTGCCAACTGTCATCCTGCCCTCGTACCTATTATTCATCACCTCGCCTTCTCACTCATCTACATATCTTGCCTGCCAACAGCTACACCACACATTCTGTCCGCCAGCTCACGCGCCCTGCTTTCTCGCCGTGCTCTGTCTACGCTTCGTCCCACTGAGCCTTCACCACCGACTCGGCCCCGGCGCCTTGGCCTGATCCCGCTAGCAATTGGCGAGGCCACGGACGATTACGCCTACGTCACACACCTAGGCACTCTTACCTTTAGATAACTTCACCTGCTTCAATCGTCGTTGGGCCAAGATAAATCATGGATCCTCTGAAGCGTGTCGAGGAGGGTCATCAACCCGTATCCATGACCACCGAGGTGATGTGCGATTCGCGAGACACATCCAGCTCGTCTAGCCAAAGCCTCATTGAGCGGCCCATATCAACGGGACCCAGCCTCCCTTTCAACTTCGGCTTAGTCTTTCGAGACGTCTACCGCAGTGGCTATCCCCAGGCTTCGAACTACCCCTTCATCCAAACCTTGCAGCTGAAGACGATCGTCACCCTTGTCGACAAGGAGCTTCCCGAGGGTTTCCAGCAGTTCATGGACGGCAATCGCATTACTCACAAGATATTCGCCATGACTGGGACCAAGAAAGCCGAGATCCCCGTCGACTTGATGAAATCTATCATTGCCTGCGTCAGCAACCGAGACAACTACCCTCTGCTCATCCACTGCAACCAGGGAAAGCATCGCACAGGCTGCGTCGTCGGCGCCCTGCGCAAGGTTAATTCCTGGAGCACCGAGCAAGTTATCAAAGAGTACACCCAGTACGCAGCACCTAAGGTCCGGGAGACAGATGTGAAGTACCTTACCAACTTCGCTCTGCCCAGCATTGAGCCGCCGCGCCCGGTCCAGACAGACCCTCTCGGCCTCGTGATTCTCGTCCTCAGGCTCTGCTACTGGTCCTTCGTCGCGATAATGGCTATTTGCATCTTCTGCTACACCGTTGGCAAGGTGCGAATCTGGCCACGGTTTCCACGTGCCAAATTCTTGTAGGATGGGCGCGGCAGGCCATGCCCAACATCTCCAGCAGGTCATCAAGATTACGACGCCCGGGTATTCAATCCGAAGGGTATAGGCCCCAGCGTCCAACCATGAACTGGAGATCGAATAAGCAGGTCTTCGTACCTAGCACAGACTTGGAAGCGCGAAAGACACCAAGACTACCTTTTGGCACGGAGAACACGGCGCATTGCATCATTTAGAATTAGGAAAAGGACTCCATGGGGAAACGGGGATGGAGACCATCAAGTGCTGAGAAGGTCTCCCGGCGTTTGAGGCCGTCGGCGTACTCGGCCATGCTTTTCCCCCTTTGCTTTTACTTTGGTTTTACGTCTCCTTTGTCTCGGGTTTATCAATATGCCCGCGTCGCTATTTAGGATAGACGCATGGGATAGTGTCTTGAATCGTTAGATTTCTAGACTCTTCCAGCGTCCCTTCGAGCGAGGAACTGTAAAGGCTCATCCATAATAGAACGATAATAAATGATGAAGCCTAAAATGCCCAGTCTCGGTGACACTACCCCAATGCGTTGTGAAGAGTCGAGCGGTATCAGGAACGCCTGGCCAAACGACCTCCTGAGTGGGCTGAGTCTGTGCCTCGTGGACAAGATCTTGTCCAACATCAGCCTCACGCCGAACTCGCCGCGCGTAAAATCGTATATATGGACACTCTCCCTAAGCTCTCCTTAACAGCCGGGATACCCCACGGACCTCCACGCCCATCTGCATACCCCTTCCCTACTCAACCCATCGGGGGTTATCGGTCCTCTCCTCCTTCTCCGCCTTCCGGTTTCCCGTGCCGTAGACGTAGAAGCCGGCGAGGGCGTTGGCGACGCCCAGGCCGAGGGCGGCGACGCGCACGACGCCGCCGACGGTGAAGCGCGACAGGAAGCGGTCGGGGCGGCGGCGGAACGCCAGCAGCGCGTAGGTGCCGCTGGCGGCGGCGCCGATCCCCGCGCTGTCGATCTTGAACCCCTGCAGGTTCGCGTAGCTCGAGAACAGCAGCACCGGCACCAGGGTCATCGGCGCCGCCCGGAACGGCCGGAAGTGCAGCGCCGTTATCAGCGTCGCCAGCCCGGCCGGGGCTACCGAGGAGCCTGCGAGGACGGGGTTAGAGAGGGCGCGGGTACCTATGGAGCGAAAGAGAGGGAGACCACGTACGACCCCATCCGTCGAGCTTCGAAAGCAAAGATTTCTTGGGCTCGGGTTCGGCCATTGTGGGTGGGTTGGTGGGAAGGTGAAATTTGAAGCTAAAGCCCGTTCAGTGGTGGTGAGATGGTTTGTTGAGGTTAGAAGACTGGTCGCAGAATGTGGGCTTCGAAGCTTGTTTCTCTAGCCCGAAAATAGAAGTCAGGGGTATTCGATCGCAATGCAGGAACATGTGCCAAGTATAACCGGTTGGCCAAGTCCAGATACCTTATGTCGGCTGGACGCAATTCTTCAAGTTTCGCGGCCGGAATTCCCTGAGACGATATCGTCATTTGAAGCAACCTGATGCTGGAGGTTCAAGCTCATCCTTGCCCGTGCTAGTGCAAGAATGGGCTTAGTGTGGTCCCGTAGTTGCGGACCCCTCCAGGTTTGGTCAGGAAATTTCCAATTCTGGGAAAGCTGGGGGGAACCTGCGAGGTGCACTCTGGGCGCTGAAGCACGGAGGTCCAGGCTGTAGACGCACCAGCCACATCCCACTGTCAGCCCTCGGACGGCAGAACGTGACAATGCAGCTGGAGACGGGCACGGCTGTACTGTACGGTAAAAGCCACCTTTGCAGATAACAACACCGGCAACGATACGAAAACACCACACCACCTGCACGGATACCCTCATCATTTCCGTCAATCGCCATTCAGCCTCATTCGACACCTCTCCATCTTGACCTCTTGTCCCGATTCACCGTCCTTCCGCCTCGCCATTCTCCTCTTCCACGCCTCGAACACCCAATAGCCTCCCGAATACGCTAATACCCTGCTTTCGTTCCGATATACCGCATAAGCCGATTTGCCTCCAGAACATCCCGCTGCAACCAGCCTGAGAAATAAGCGTACAACGCCGTCCATGCAGACCGATTGCTAAAGACGAAACTCAACCCAGACATCCCCAGCCGCTGCTTGGCAGCGCAGCACACACACCACAGCACAGTCCCAGCCCTACGGACGAACAGGCGCCATGCCCAGCGCCACGACATCGGGGGCGGACGCCGGGGGGGCCGGGGCCGCGCGCTCGCGGGAGCACAAGCAGGGGAACCAGGAGCGGAAGTACACGCCGGAGCAGGCGGCGGCGGTGCTGCGGATCCGGCGGTGCAAGGCGACTGCCTTCTACGAGATCCTGGACGTGCAGAAGGGCGCGTGCAGCGACGCGGACATCAAGAAGGCCTACCGCAAGCAGTCGCTGCTGACCCACCCCGACAAGAACGGCCACGAGCACGCCGACGAGGCCTTCAAGATGGTCTCCCGCGCCTTCGGCATCCTCGGCGACAAGGAGAAGCGCGACAAGTTCGACCGCTTCGGCACCGACCCCGACTCCCGCTTCGAGAGCGCCCGCGCCCAGGCCAGCAGCCCGTTCGCCGGCTTTGGGGGCGCGAGGGCGGCGGGGCCGGGCGCGGGTTTCGGAGGTGGTGGTATGTTTGACGAGGAGATCAGTCCCGAGGAGATGTTCCAACGGTTCTTCGGGGGCGGGTTCGGTGGTCCGTTCGGTGGTGGTGAGTCTTCTTCCTCTTGGCCCGGTGCCACCAATTTCCAATTGCGCCATGGTCCGGGCATCGCATCCAGCACTCTTGTTACGTGAGGCAGCAGCTGACATGACCAACCAACGCAGGTCCCTTCGACACCGGTCCGCAATTCGTCTTCAACCTCGGCGGCAACCGCGGGTTCCGCGTGCACCAATTCGGGGGCGCGGGACCGCGGCGGCGGCCACGCGGCGGCGACGGCGCCGCCCAACAACAACCGGCGTCGGGGTGGGACACGCTGGTGGGGCTGCTACCCATCATCTTCCTCTTCATCTTCCCGCTGCTGACGTCGATCTTCTCGGGCGGCGACGCGCAGCCGGCGGTGCCGGGCATGGTGTTCGACCACCCGGTGCCGCCGCACACGCTGGGGCGCACGACGCCGCGGCTGCACGTCGACTACTACGTCGACCCGGCGGCGGTGGCGGGCTGGACCGACTACAAGCTCAAGAAGCTGGACGAGGAGGCCGACGTCCTCTTCACGCGCTCCCTGCGCCGCGCCTGCGAGACCGAGCGCCGCACCCAGCAGCACCTCTACGACCAGGCCCAGGGCTGGTTCTTCCAGGACCCCGACAAGATGAAGATCGCGCGCGGCTTCGACCTCGCCTCCTGCCGCCGGCTCGACTCGCTGCATCTGTCCCGGTAGTAGGTCGGATCCCCGTGGCCTGGATGGGGGCGGACGGCGGACGGCGGATGGTGTCGGTAATGCGGATGGGACCCCGGCTGCGTTATGCGCCTGGGTACGTGGAAATTGAGAAGGGGGGAGAGAGGGGGCTGGGATGCCGATGCCGATGCACACCCACACACAAAGATCACATCGTGTATGAAGGAGGAGGAGGAGGAGGTGCCGTGGGCCCGAAATACGAGCCAGTGTAGAAAGGGACCTGTCTATCTGGATGATGCCCGGCGTTATTGGAGGCTTGCTTGGTGGTTTGGGCTATTAACAACATCATCATCATCATCATCATGTGGTCGGAAATTCATTGCGTGCGTTCTGTTCTAGTCCTATCCAGCATTTTCCATCACCTGCATGCAGCCCGGCCCCTCCTCCCGTCCTGTCCTGTCTTCCAGCGGGTAAGGTAAGGTACAGAAACCAGATTCCGTACTCGGACCGACCGACTCCCCGCCGAGCCCGGGATGCCATCGTCCGGGTCCTTCCCCTCCATAGCCCAGTCAATGATCTGCGCCTGGCGTGATGTTCTACAACCAGCAGAGCACAGGGCAGATGCATTTGGGTAATTATGTAGACATGGACACGTACGGCGAGGTGAGTCCCTTCACATAGGGTAGACTCTGTAATAGAAACGGTAATCAATCATGGCGTGTAGAGTACGGACAGCTGTTTCATCGCTGTATGTATGTATGCTTTTCGTCTCCTGATCATCTCCTGGTAAGTACTGATCCATGATGCGATGTTCTAAGGCAGTAGTGACTCCTGACAAGTTGTCTGTATATAGTCAAGGGCAATCTGCAGAGATCGACCCACTCATATGCAAAGCCTGCTGGACTCTGTCCAGGGCGTCGCAATATCTTGGTTGTATGTCTTGGAGAATTTGGTCTGCTTGCATGAATAATGCATTTGCGTCTTCTCTTGCTTTTCAGGGAGGGACATCAGGCGGTTGTATGCTTGCCTTGGCCTCAATCATCTTCGTCCCCGCCTGGGATCCAGAGCCTCATTCCGTCTGTAGTCTCGGATCTCTTTCGTACCCAAGCTTCCCAGGCCGCCCTCACTGCGGCGCTCCCAGCCGCCAAGTCGGACAACCAGACATGTTGCATTGTCACCATTGTCACTGACCTCCGTGGCATAAGATACCACATCCTGGGAGCCCTGCTCGGGTGTTTTTGCCTCCTTGACCACATCCACGATCTCTTGATCGCTCAAGGTCCCGGATACACCGTCCGACATGAGAACCAGAAAGCTGTACTGGGCAGGACCGAGTTCCGTCCTCGTAAGTTCTGGTTCAGCTGACACGCCCAGACGCTTCGATCCCACGTCACCGAAGGAGCGTGAGTTGGCCAATCCCTGAATTCGTTCCTCGCCGAACGAGTCAGCTGAGAAGGAGGCGGTAAAGCGCCGGAGCCGGTAGGACTCGCTGGGCGAGCTCGGGTGATGATCGGAAGTCAGGGGTTTGGCGAGACCCGTGGCTGTTTCGCACAGCAATACTCGGGTATCGCCAACATGAGCGACCAACAACGTGGACGTTGCTGCTGGATGCCAGAAGGGCGCTGGGGTCGGAGTAGAGATCATAGCCACCGAAGCCGTCGAGCCACCCTTGAAGCGGGTCCGTCCGCCAATACCTTGGCCTGACGGTGGCATATGGTGTGGTTTCCCGAGAACCTCATCGTAATTCAGGGCCGTGTCAGAAACGTAAGGATCGTCGGGATCTGGCTTTCGGGCCTGGGCTTGTACAAAATCAAGGTCCGCACGAAGAAAGGCGTAGCTCATTACAGACTCGATGCTGATGGGTGGCTCGGGGGCGCTGTCCTCCAGTTTCAAGTTGAAGAAGGGCGGGTTGAATCGCCTGAAATACCCGCCAATGGTCTCCTTGTACTCCTTCACGAGTTCTCGCTGTAGTTTCAGAGCCTTCGAGTGGCAGACCTTGGCTGGTACGGCATCGTCTCCAGGAATCGCGTCCTGGTTCTCGACGTCAATGATAGCGCCGTTCTCGTTCGTCTCGGGTATTTCTGCCTTGTCCTGAACCTCTTTCGATCCTTTGATATCCAGCTTGTCCAACTTCTTCTGGCCCCCCGCCTCGGCATCATCCAAGAGAGGGGTTGGCGCATTTGCCGCCGAAGCCTGGGCGATTGCCTTTTGTTTCTTCAGAGAGCGAAGACTACTCTGCAACCCGAATTCACGCGCCGCCTCTTCGATGTATCCATGAAGCTCCTCGCGCAGGAAATTGCCACATTGGGTGCCACCATGACCGTCAAAGACGGCAAAGTAGAATATCTGCGGGTCGCCATAAGCACTGTCTGCCGAGGTTCCTTCTCCACTCTTCTTCATGCTACTTCGTACGAGACTGATCGGTGCTCGTTTCGCGAAAGAGGGGATGTCAATGGTCCCAGACTGCAAGGTGTCCTCATTGTAAGGACGAGAGCCTCTCGACTCGGTGACGCCGAAGTGATGCTTCGCGCTGCGCAGCGGTATGCGAACGACAGTCAGGGCACGGTTCGAGGGAATATGGGGCGGTGACACGGGGGCGGCACCCGAGCCCGGATCGTGAGGCGCTGCGGCCGATCGGGGGAGCTTGTGGTGAGGCCCCGTCGGCGCTCGCGAGTCTGGGTGCAAGGACGAGGAGGGGATGTGGGTGACGAAGTACGTGTGAAAGCCCCGCTTGACGACGCGAGGCATATTGTGTGAGGCATTTTGAGGGTCGCGTTGAGAAGACGACGTGGTGCTATCTTCCACAGCCGCACGGGGTCTGACACGGTAATGGATGGGCCGCAATGGAGGTCTCTGTACTCGTCCGGTAGTTGTCACGCGGCTTCGTGCCTGTGTCTCGCAGAACGCTGCAATGAAGCCTACGAGGGTATACCCAGTCAGTACATCCGGTACAGTCGGGATTTCGGGAGACGGCGGAGGTGCTGTCGCGGCCAAGGAGACTGACCGTAGGTGTCATTGAGTGACCACCGCTTTGGCGGACCGTGGCCGAGACCCATGTTGGGTGCTATTCGCAACTCTGGCCTAAGACCAGGGCCTCCTTGAGGGGTGTTGTGTGTAACAAGATACACGACGTTCCATAGGATGACGATAACTGTCTACAGGCAGCACCATAGAAGGTATCATGGAAGGTAACAAAGCCTTTGGGATTCTCGTGGGCTCAGTGCCCCGTCAAGGGCGCGTAGTGAGGTAGAAAGCAGGACACACAACCGGGTGAGATCGGAAGCCCTCGGCAGATACCTAGGTAGGCAGATGGTGACGGTTATTTCAAGCAGCGAGGCGAAAAGACGGAGTCAATTGGCTCTTTTTGACCTCTGCACACGCAGGCGCGGGTACTTATTCGCTCGCAGAGGGACATATGACTGATAGATGCTCTCTCCGATACATAGCTGGCTGTACCGCAGGTTGAGAAGCCGGTGCTGGCGGAGGCTTCAATGGGCGAGGCGGATGTGAGTGGAGGGATGTGATAGGGCAGTTGAACAGCAGCGCCGTTGAGCCGACGGCAAAGGCTGAGGTGAGGTCAATGGCTGTGGCTTGGTGACAGAAACCGAGGCTTGAACCAAGCTAGCCGCAGTTGCAGGCAGGTGTCAATGGCTAAAGCCAGCTCTCAGGGCTGTACGTGCTTCGGCCGCCCAGCAGTCGCAAGATTTGGGCACTTGGACCCCAACAAGGGACTACAGGTGCACAGCTATAAGCTGGCACCACCGCAACAAAGCTTGCCGTTTTGTTAGTAGGTACTGAGAGATCCCAGGACACACCTGTGGCAGACGAGCAGTGATGGGGGTTATTACCTAGCGGCAACTCATAAGGCAGGCAGGCAGGCAGGTCCGGCGGAAAACCCGACTCCCGAGAGCACATGGATATCCCGAGGAGGAGGCAGATGGGCCTGACTCCCGTCTGACCTGACTCCCGTCTGGCGTCTGTCATCAGTCTCGTCATTGGGCTCCAGGGCTGTCGTCTGATGGTAATAGATACCTTACCTTACCTACCTAAGTATTCCGGGCCATCCTTCGGCCAAGAAGCCAAGTTGGCGGTCACATAACGTATGTGATAATCCTTCAAGATGCGCATACGAAAGTCTCGATCCTCTAACCTCTTCCTTACCCGCAGCCGAGAACCAAGCCCGGAGACCTGGGGCATTCATGGATGCGCTTGATGCAACCCTGAATGCGGCTGGGCGGCCCTGGACTTGTCAGTCCGAGGATGCAGTCTGGACTCGGAGAGAGTCATGGTTTGATGCCGTCATACCCGTGTGTGTGTGTGTGTGCGCCGGCGACGAAGGCATGATGCACGATGCCTTATCGCGTGCAATTGCGCTGGATGCAATGCCAATTTACCGTATACAGCCGGCCTCTCCTCGCTTTCCCGCTTCCTCAGGGTTCGGGTTTCCACTGCGGTAACCCACCTCCTGCCCGCCCACGCCCACGCCCACTGGACCGGATCCAGTGCAGAGCGCACGCAGTGGATTTCTCTCGGATTGCATTCTCGTCTCCGATTGATCCCACCCTTGCTGGCCTTGCCCATCCCATCCCGATGCCCAATCCAGGAACCAGCAGCAGCCCCGACCATTCATTGTGACCTTCGCTCGCTTCTGCGCGCGCATATCGACACCATTGGCCGTCTGTTTCATGTTGCGCACCTCCAACGACATATTCGGGCCTTGATCGACAACGGGCTCAGACTGTCGGTACTCTCTGACCAGGCGCGCTGGGTCATCGGGCATACTAGATACTTGCATCCTAGTACTAAATGAACAGGCTCGGAGCAGAACAAGCGTTCGACGACCTGCCATCCTCGTTGGTTACCTAGTAGGAGTCTAGGAGATACCCTTCTCGTTGTCCCATACCGCCCATTTCCTTCGTCCCGCTTGCTGTGGATGCTGCCTCACAGCAAAAAGACCTGCCTGCCTAACTGCCTACAGTACCTAAGGTAGGCACCCGCTAGACGTACCTAAGGTAGGAACTCGCCGCAGCACTGTCAAACTGTCCTACTCGTTTTTATGTGAACTGATGACCTGAGCTTGACTCTCTCTCCGTGTCAATCCCCCACACAGATCCGACTCGCGGCTGGAGATCCTCATCATTCGTGCCCAATTCGACTGGTACGCCGTCGATCGCCCGCCGACCGCATCGTCTTCTGCGTGCGACCGCGCGAGTGCCAGATCAAGGTAGCACTAAGATCACCCCGACCCTTTGCTCCTCTGGGCCGTACGCGTCGTCGCTCTCGGCACACGGCAACGCTACAAGGGCAGCTGGGCCATACCGTACCAGAGACCGTCCTGACTCCTCTCTGACCGTACCCCGTACCTACTAGCTCTACCTACCCGTACTACGGTTCTGCTACCGTCCATCGCTGTTTGGCTGTACTGCGTATCTTCAACCCTGCTCGGGCCCTGCGAACCCAAGACTGTACCCGGCTCCCGGCTCTTGTCTCGTCTCGTCTCGCCCTGTTCCGCCGTCTTGTCGCCGTCCATTGCCACGGTCGACCTGTTGTCCTCGTCCTTGTACCTGTGTTCTTCCGTCCGTCGGCCTTTCCAGCCCTGCCCGGCCACCCCTCGGTCCTCCTGGCTGGTCCTCTACCTACTCCCCACGCCTTCTCGCTCGCTACCTTACCTTTTCAACGTGCCGACTGAACCGGTTCCGGATTATGTCTATAACCAGCATCGGCTCAGTTGTACTCCATTTGGTCGTCTTCCTAACCACTCTGGTCAACTTTCACTCGGCCCTGGCTCATGTGGGACCCATGGTGCTCATCGGTATCTATATTATATCTAAGCTCTTCACCCGCACCCCCGACGACTTCTGCATGTTGAAATGTCCGGATTTCTGAGGGCTCATTCCGATCTGGACGAGGCCGAGAATGGCTACATGACGCCTATGGAGGGTCTGCATGTTGAAAGGGCACTCTCGCCCGCCCTCGAAGGTCAGCCCGCCCTGGAAGGCCAGCATCATGACGAGAAGGACCTTTCCAACCCGTTTAGGGATCCGGACCCGGACCTTCATCCACCCCGTCCTCGTCCTTCCCCTCCCGCCGGCGGCGTCTTCGAAGGCCAGCCTCCCAATCCAGAAAGCCTGGCTCGCATGATCTCCAATGCCAGAAAGGACAAATGTGGCAATAAGATTGGCATTCGTGATCGAATATGTTGCTTCCAATGGACCTGGTTCACAATGGTACGCATTCCTTTCTCTACCGTCTAGACCGGACACCTAACGCTGACTGCCCGCAGACAATGGTAAGCCGTGGACGGGGCTCGAAGAAGTCTACTGTTGCCTGACGAATACCTACTCATACATCTCTGTAGGCGACAGGTGGAGTGGCCAATGTTCTCTACACCAGTAAGCTGAAAGACGAGTGCACGCCAATCGCGCCTTTTCTGATGAGAACTAGTATCCAATGTGTATCATGCCGACTGGCTTTGGTATATTGGTTGCGTCTTCTTCATATTCAACATGACCCTCTTCGTTACCAATTGTGTCCTCATCAGCATGCGGTTTTCCATGGTACCCGGAGCTTTCATGCACTCGTTTCTTGACCAGATGGAATCTCTCTTCATCCCTTCGGTCGTAAGTCTCTGCGTCAATCCTATCGTCAGCGGCCCTTGAGCTCACACCTTACAGGTCGTATCGTAAGTTAGGTCGAGCCAGGCCACTTGTTCGACCAAACTAATAGCACATAGGGTTGCGACAATATTGATCAACATCTGTGAATACGGGATACCGCATACTGGAACATGGCTTCAACACGGGATGGAATGGCTCTTCTGGATCTACGTTATCATCAGTGTCTCGGCCAGCGCGGGGATGTACCTGATTCTGTGGTCAACCCAGTAAGCCATCCTACCAAGATGCCGCATGGCAACCAATCCGTCTCGTGCCACCGATGTCTGACGCCTGATCCCAGGATATTCCCCATCCATACCATGACACCAGTCTGGGTTTTTCCTGCATACCCTCTCCTTCTGACGGCGCCATTCGCTGCCAATCTGATCGAGTCAAATAGGATTGCGCCCCATAGTGCATACATTAATAAGTTAGCTATTGCGGTGGCTGCTTTGACGGTTCAAGGCACAGGGTTTCTAATCAGCTTCATGATCTGTGCCGCGTTCCTCTACCGTCTGATGACGCAAAAACTACCTCGGGATATGCAACGTCCTGGTGTGGTAAGTAGCACTTTGCGTCCATTGAGCTCCTATCAACTGATATCTTGCAGTTCATCTCGATAGGGCCTGCTGGCTTCACTGTTGCAGGGCTCGGTATGTTCGGTCTTCTCTCGGAACCCTTCTCATCTAGGTTTAAGAGGGTACCTAGACAGCTATTGTGGACCTGTCAGCTAACACTCCCCTGCAGTGTCATTAGGCCAACAATCAGGGGACATCCTCCCCCCCGACTTCGAAAGTCTACCGCACGCCACCTTCATCTTGCAGATTATCTCAACCATCATCGGGCTCTGGCTTTGGGGCTTGAGCGTCTGGTTCTTTCTGGTGTCCGTCGGGTCGCTTTGGAAGTACGTACGTCCTGAGCGCAAGATGCCTTTCCAGATGACATGGTGGTCTTTCGTGTTCCCAAACACAGCGCTCGTCACCGCCACCATGACGCTCGCCAGTGCTGTATCGAGCAACGGCCTCAGAATCTTCGGCTGCGTCCTGACTGGAGCGCTGATCATTGTCTGGGTACTCGTCTTCGTTACCATGCTTCGCTACC
The DNA here is from genome assembly GCA_022376655.1 of Xylariomycetidae sp. FL0641. NCBI lineage: Eukaryota > Fungi > Ascomycota > Sordariomycetes > Xylariomycetidae sp. FL0641. Next base: position 94,693 of record JAJJKE010000043.1, read on the forward strand.
TGTGGAACCGGAAACTGCTTTGGCCGAAGGAGCTCGAACGCGAAAGTCAGTAACAAGAGGGGGGCGGCTTCAACAGCTTTTCCGGTTCTTCACCTCAATGGCCAGACCACCAGTATCTTTTTGTTTTTGGTCGTACAGGGTTGCATGGAAGCCGCTCAATGGCGACGTGCGGCCAACCTGTGATACAAGCTTATTTTATAGATACCCCAGACGAAAGTCTACTTCAATAAACTTTGCATCGACTAGACTGTGCGTACGGAGCAAACGGGTTACATTCATTTGCAAGTGGGATATGACGGCTACGGAGTGCGCCATGCACCAGCACCTTTCGTGCAAGTACCCTTACGCCTTCTCTGGGCGGCCCCATGGGCCAAATCATGATGCCTGTCCTCTTGATCCAGCGGAGGTCTTGTGGTATATACAGGGTCTCGTTCGGCTTGGACGACATCTTTCGTCATGCAACGCCAAACCACCACATCGCCTCCGATCTCAGGAACCAACGAGAACGAGCTTGCCAACAGGCTCATCCATCCATCATCATCATCTCTCTCTCTCTGTCTCTCTTTCTCTCTCTTTTTTTTTTTTTTTCCTGTTTCACTCCTCCCACGACACCCTAAGACAACCAGGCAGAGCCGTACGTCGGCGACAACCTACTCGACCTCCTCAATCTTCGGGCGGACCGGCAGCCCCTGGGTCTCGTCGCGGAGCGCCGGCAACGGCGGGCGATCGACGAGGCCGCGCAGAGCCGCAGGGATGCCGCTGCCGTCGTCACCGTCGCGGGCGCAGGGGGGCAGGAGCTCCCACTGGCGCAGGGCGGCGAGGCTGGCGAGGGCCTCGGCGGCGTGGGAGCGGACGAGGGGGTCGTCGTCGGCGTCGCGCGCGCGGCGCAGGTCGGCCTCGACGCGGGCGCGGACGGACGCCGGCAGGCCGAAGGGGAGGTGGCGGCGCGCGGCGCGGGCCTCGCCCAGGGCGCGCACGTACAGGTGGACGAAGTCGGCGGCGGCGCGGCGCAGGATGCCGGGGCCGGGGCCGGGCTCCAGGGTCAGGGCGTCCAGGGCCAGGCCCAGCGCGCGCTCCGTCAGCGCGCCCGGGAAGCCGCGCGGGTGCGCCTGCAGGCCCAGGCCGAGCAGCGAGAGGGCCGAGGTGCGCACGCGCAGGTCCTCGGCGCCGCGGCGCTCCGCCCACGCCGCCTCGAGCGAGGCCGTCAGCGCGCCCGTCCGGGCCGCGAACGCGGCCATCTCCTCCCGCGCGGCGGCGGGGAGCGCCGCCGCGCCGCCCAGGCCCTCGCCCCACGCGTTGCGCGCCGCCCGCTCCGCCCGGCGGGCCTCGCGCTCCTGGCGCGCGGCCTCGCGCGGGCGCTCGGTGCGCCGGCCCGCCAGCGCGAGCAGCGCCTCGCCCACCATCGACGCCAGCTGCCCGGTGAAGGCCTCGCCCTGGATCTGGACGACGCGCACCAGCGCCTCGCCGAAGGCCAGGCGCGTGTCCAGCGCCGTGCGCTCCTCGGGGTCGACGTAGCGGTCCAGCAGCTCGGTCACGGTGGAGCGCGGGTGGCGCAGGGACAGCTCGGCGAAGGCGCGGAAGACGCGGTTGCTGATGTAGTCGTCGCCCTCGTCGAGCAGCGTGGAGAAGAGCGTCAGCGTGGCGGGGATGTCGAGGATCGGGGACTGCGCGTCGACTAGGCGCGACAGCAGGTTCACGCCCTCGGCGCGCACGGGCGCGGGCGAGTCGGCTTGCGTGATGTACTGCAGCGCCAGGTTGTAGGTGCGGCGGTCCTCGACCTGGCGCTCGGTAGGCGCGGCCGTGGGGTTCTTCTTCGCGGTCGGGTCCTCGAGGGCGTCGCGGTAGGTCAGGAGCATGAAGACGTTGTGCGCCGTTCGGGAGACTTCGGGGTCGTCTCGGAACTTGGCGATCTCCTCGAGGGAGTACTCGATCGATGTCAAGATATGTTTCTCGACCTTGGATCTTTGGAAGCCTGCTGCGCCAACCACCATGTTCAGCAGGCTGAGCGCGCCGCTCGTGGATTCATCCGGCTTGCCCGCCTCGCTGGCATCCCAAAGTAATCGTTTGATAAGCTCCAGCATTCCCTCGGGGCTCGCGACCAACCGATCCGGTGGTACTCGGGTCATCATCTGTATGTAGACCAAGCCACGGGCTGCCCGTTTCAGTAGATCTTCCTCATCATACCCGGGATTGTTTGGGAGCGTGATCCCCTTCACTCTCAGGGGCGCACTCTCCATCAGAGCCAGGAAGAACTTCGATACTTCGGTGGCGTCGCCCAGCTTCCGCGTCAGCTCCGCGAAAGCTTCCGCCTTCGGTTCCAGGACCAGCGGATGCGCCTGGGTGGGATCTATACCCGCCTTCTCATCAGTGAGCCGGATGTGAATATCATCTTCTCCCAATGATCGGAAAACCCAAGCTACCCCGGAGGGAGCAGTCTCCCCGTCATACGACAGATTATCGAGAATGAATTGCAGTGTCTTGACCGAGAAGGAAAGCGTAAGATAGGTCTCCAAGAGTTTCTGCGCGGGCTGTCGGTAGCGCTCATTGTAGGTCTCCCGGGTATTTTGTCTCGACGCTATGCACCACAGTGGCAATAGCAGAGGTGCCAGGAGTCTGTTCGTTAGGCCTGGATTCGGGTGCGCGTTCAGTAAGGTAGTGAGGCGCTTGAGGGAAGCCTGCAGCTCCTGTGGAGAAACGATTTCCTTCGCCTTTCTGACATCGAGAACTTCATCGGGCCCTACACGTTCGGAGAGAGGTGAGCGTAGGGGGGGATTCAGTGATGGATTGAGATTGCCGAGCATGGTTCCGGTGAACGCTTTCCATCCAGGAGTGCCTATGGTTTCGTCAGAATCGGTACCCGAAAACAAATTGGCGACGTGGCTTACCAGGGGCTCCTTTAGCCTTTCTTCCCAGTATTCCAAAGCCTATGATATAGGCAGCGACCTTGGACAGATCGGGACCATCTTTGCCGTCCAGGAGGGCAAGCAGCTGCGGTGCCACGTCCTTGTACCAATCTTCGTCACTAACAGAGACGGGCGGAGCGGCGATGAGATTAGTGGCCATTTTCTGAGCCTCCATGGTGATGTTGGCACCCTGTTTCTGAGGCTCTGCAGCTTCAGACGCCTTGACGGTGCTGGATGGGTGCACTGAGCATACGAACTCGAACGTCGCTCGCACGCCATCCGGTCTTTGGGGGATCTTCGCTAGCACGGATCTCAAGCCGTCGCGATACCATCTTGGCGCTCCAACCTGACTTCTTAGGGTGTTCAGAGCAAACAAAAGGGGCAGAGTAGGTGCACTTTCGAATGTGTTCAGTTAGGGAACTGCAAAAAGTGGCGATATGATAGTCAGGCACTTACGTGGAAGTGAGTTTGTCAAACTCTTGTTGACCTTCTGCGCGGGTCTCTTGCGGCAACTCAGGGTTGGACGCCTTTCTAGTGGCTTTGTCGATCGCCGAGGACAGACTCTCGGGCCTGTCCTTGCCCTTGCTGGTGCTCATCTTCAAGATATTGGCAGCTTTGGCACGCTCGGCGGTCTTGGAAGGAACAAACACGCCGACGGCCAGACACTCTCGTGGGGCAGCTTTACCAATCAGAGATTTGGCGTAAACTGGCTCTTTGGGGTCTTTCCGTGGTTGTTGTATTTGGCGGCAAGTTGTTGAAGGTTCTGGGCTGTTCCTTGAGAGCAGTATCTTAGAGGTACCTGGGTACTTGAGAAAGGTGCTTATGTAAGAATGGTGGTGGGGTGTCCCAGCAACCTCAGCGGCTCAGCCAGCTGGCGGGGCGGCCCGCAGCTGTCCAGGCGGGCTGCAGCTGTCCCGGCGCGCCTGTCGGGGCTCTTTTAGGAACGCGTCTCGCGGCTTGGCATCTGTTTACCTCCCTCTCTTACCTACACCACATACAACCAAACTTCACGACGCCACATCACCAGCTTTCCGAATGGATACCGGAGGAGACCTGGACGCCGTTCCCAGTCGAGATACGAGTCGCATTGTGTTCGCTACCATCGGGTACACCCCGCCCAAGTTGAAGCTCTCTCGCTCGTCCTCCCGGGGTCGCAGCTCCTACACGCCTCGCACGTCGCCTCCCCTACAGTTCTCCGAGTCCCATTTTCCGCAAGGAATGCCCTCTCTCGGGCCCCTCGGTCGGGTCTGCTGCAATGTCCCGCGCGACACGTCGCTTGCTCGGGGTCAATGTGAACCTTTTGTGCACGGCCGCGTGGGGTCCGTCGTCGCGAGGACTGGCCAGCTGTGTGTTGGCTGTGACCCGGCCGCTGGGAATGGCCTCGGAACTTAACCCTAAGCTCATATTTCTGGTTTCCCCCGAGTCTTGCGCTAATAGGCGTCCGGAAACCGCCTTCTAGATCGCTGGTGGGCGCCTGCAACGCCGCACACCCTGCTGAAAAGCAGGAGTGGCCGCGCGGCCCCTCCGGCGGTGGAAGGGCGGCGACAAGGACACTCCAGTCGCCGTTGGCGAGCGAGGGTCTTGGCTATGAGTCGTTTTGGGAAGAACTCCTGGTCTGGAGTCGCTCGTCAGCCTCGTGCCGCTGGAACTCGTACTTTGGTCATTGTGGATTGTGCTGCTGATGCTCGTGTGGCTTGGCAGGGTGGGAGATACGTTCTTCGCTGCTTGCTGTTACTGGATGGACTTGATGCTGGTCTTTAGCACCGCGTTTGTGCCGCCGATTTGAAGGGAAGAGGCGTAACACATGGCTACAACGGTCAAGGTGAAGGCATCTCCTCTCAGCCACCGTCGATCAAGTTCGCAGGAATCATTCGCATCCTTTTGGATCGTCTGAGCGAGGGTCACTACGGTCTACTACAGAGATGCTGGATCCTTGACACAATACATATTGCCATCGTTGCTTGCCTTCGGTAACCGGAAATCTCTGGTCACATCCAGCCTGTACCAGCTGTTGGGGTGAAACCTGGCTTTCCTGCTGAAGCTGCCTTGAACGTATCCAACCCACTCTCTGGCTTCTCCAGCTCAGAGCACCGCATCTCGGCAACTGCCATCGATGTGTCTCAGCGAGATCCGACCAGGCGCATTAACCGTCCCCTCGTGGGCCCTGTCCCATGAGGCCGGAGGACGCCAGCTCAACCCATCAGCAGCCTCCCGCGGCAGTTGATGGAATCCCTCGACTCCGCCAGAGATGGACTGGGAAGAGATGACAGTGCGGCTTTTATGGATGTCTTTTGACCGTACGGAAATGCCTTCCCTGCTGCTCCTTGTGAGCTCGACGGAAGAGAATCAAAAACTTGTCCCTGTTGGCAGTGCGTTCAACAGAGAGAGCTTCACTTGAGTGGGGCCGGTGATAAAGGCACATCGCGACTCGCCGGCTTCGGCCGCCACTTCTCCATCGATGGTCCTCATGTGCTTGAAGCTGATCTTATGGTGTCGAGGATATGCGGGGTGCTCAGTTGGTGTCGCTCTCTACATGTGACCAGGTCCGGGACCCATCTCGAGTTGGAGTCAAAGCTTAGTGCTTGTCCGGTCCTAGGGGAGTGTGGTTGAGTGGCATTCGACATGAGAACTCCCAATCGAATTTTTTGTTCATCTCATTCCCTGAGGGACAGGCCTGGTGGGAGGCAGTCCCAGGCTGCTCTAGCCTCGCTGTGAGGCTGGGCAGCCCCCTTTTTTCGGGGGATAAGTCACCCTGCTTCTTCGACTCATGATACAGGTGCTAACACTTTCGACAGGGCCAGTCTTCTTCACTCATACTTCTCAGGATAGCCCTTGTCACACCATTCCTTGAAGGTCATGCCTCTGGCCTTGCTCGGCATTTTCACCATCAACGGAACTTCGACGTCAGCCGCCGTACCGGCAACTTCAGCCTTGTGGACAACCCTCGCGTGTGTCAGCTTCTCGAATCCCATCTTTTTATACAGAGGATAGCCCGAGTCGGTCGCCTCGAGGTAAATAGGCAGTTCAAGCTTGTCTGCAGTCTCTATTCCCCACTGCATCAACAAGGTGGCAGCCCCTTTTCGCTGGTAGGCGGGATCTACCGCCATCGTTGGGAGATCTATATCGCGTCAAAACGTTATCCCAAATCGGGGAGGGCTCCGTACGACCTACAAACGTGGCGATGTTTTCCGAATAACTTCTCATGCATATCCCATAACGGCATAAGCACGCTCTCTGCTTTCTTTCTTGCGTCGCCCTCCAACCATACGGCGCCCTCAGGCTTCGGCCAGCCGCTTTCCGGGCCTGGCTTCCAGAATATATCCCAACTGGCCATCCCCACGATCTTCCCCGTGTCCGTGTCAACGCATTTGATGGTGTATCCATTTGGGTCGTGGTTCCACCATTGGATCGTGCCTTCGGTGTGAGCCTTGCGATCCACGCCTCCCGGGAAGAGGAAGCCTAGGACCGGTTCATCTTTGAAAGCTGCAAAGTAGACGTCGTACACGGGCTCGACGTCGCGGATCTGCGCCGGTAGAACAACCCAAGGCATATTGGAACCGGGATTAAGGCTAGGATGGTATTTGTCAGTCTGATGTTGGTTGTAAACGAAGAAACAAACCAAGAGGAATTGACTGCTCTTCCACGAAGCCCTTTTATCGCGCCTTGTCCGGCTCGGACCTTCGGGGGTGCGTCTTTGCCAATGCCCAGGTTGCTCTGCATGCCGTCCCTTCCAATCAAATTCTCGCAGCGTTTGCCCAGATTCGCACAGGATCGCGCCAAGTTCTTGGTTATCTGGGACTCAGGTCGACGCGACTTACTACGCGGAGCCTCGTATTCGTATCCGGAGTCTCTGAAGTTCACCATTCAGTATGCGGACGCAATATTCCTTTCAATATACTTCAAATCTCCGAAAGCACCGCTGACCAAATGTGAGCCCAGGCAGACTTATTAGAATTCATACGCCATTTGGCACCAAAGATGAACTCTGGGGATGTGAAGGGAGTCCGCTTTGCCAAGGCTCTACGCCATTCAAGACTTCTTGGCCATCGAGGTGGTTGGAAATGCCGTCGAAGCGAGCTTGGCGAACAACTCGCGCACACGAATACTTTCGCCTTTGCTGATGGCCGCTCTGAGCGCATACGAATTGAATACTCCGCCTATCTAACTGTCTCTTGCTACACACTCTCAACGCCCGTGGCTGATGAGCGGCTCGATCCTCTACCTCGCCCCTCTGTTCTATTCTCAGGCCGGACGAATGGCTGTGGGATAGGCCCGGGTCAGGTACGGTGCCGAACCGTGATACGCGGGACGTATATCGCCACAATTCAATCTCAACGACCTTGGGTGAGGTAGACCGTTTCCTGGGATAACGCGCCCTACTCGGAGTCTGCGGAGTCCGCGAAGGTCTGGGGCTCTGAAGCAGACGACCCTTCGGATATCGGGCATCGCTGCTGAAGTGCTCTGAACCCAGGGATGCTCGAGATCCAGCTGCCCGTCGGCACGAGAGAGTGACGTACATGTCAAAGGGGACCATCGGGCCAACTTTCTGCACCATCTCATCCGAGCATGCTGATGGATCTCGTCCCAATTGGAGAAACGGATTGGCGAATACGGGGGTCTCTCGCGCCGGACTCTGGCCACGATCTCGTACCAAAGTTCGCTGGAGTTGTTGGCTTCGGAATGGAGGATGCGGGCAACCCGGTCTACGGCGCCTTGGTCATCGAGGTCGGTGAGCAGAAAAGCACGGGACGGGTCGGGACCGAAAAGCTCGTCACTGGCCGCCTTTGAGAGGGGTCTGTCGGGGTCGAACGACACCAGGCCCGAATAGAAGAGTATCGTCTTCACGCACGGTGCCAGTGGTGGAATAAGGTACCAAATCAAGGAGGGGGAGGTTCCCCGGAGAACGACATTCTCGGTGGCGCGGAGGAGACGCCACGATGTGGTCACGCTCTGGTCCTCGCCCCTTTCCTGATCAGCAATGCGGCCTTTGTGGGCTATATTTCGCATATCGCCGGAATTCAGACACATGAAATCCCGGCGGGTATCGAACCAGCTCGCCCGAAGCGTCGGGCGGTTTGGGTGCTCTAATACGCGCATGCCTCCCGACTCAAGGGCTACACATCGTGCTTCATGGCAAGCATGAGCGGTTGGAGGCGGCCCAACCGGTTTCCGCCAGGTCACTACGTCGGGTGCGCGGCATAAAGGTATGGCGGTATCGAAATCAACGAGGTTGGACGGAAGACTCAAGGCCCATATCTGGCGTCGAAGTTCTGGTGGTAACCTTGGAAAAGGGAGAAATTGGACAGCTGGGACGTTTTCAGCCTCATTCATCGCGACAGAAGGTAATGCGGCGCGTGGAGTATCTTGGGAAGGTATCTCGAGGAGGTGAAGTGAGGCGAGGCGGGGGGACATTGTCAGTTTTATTCACAAGAAAGAAGGAAGGAATCTGGCAATTTCCCGCCCTCGCCATTCGGGTAGCCGCAGTGGGCTGAATGTCAGCAATGATCGAATGACCCCACCGCCGACCACCTATGAATCCATCCTTGGCAGACATACCCAACTCTCTGGGATCACGGCAACTTCGTGTGGTGCTAGATTATTAGTATTCGTGATGTGTCTCCGGGTGCAGTCAGATCCAAATCCCTGCTGCGAATCCATGCTCCGCTCGAACGGCCAGCGTTGACTCACCTGGGCATTGCCGCATTGGATGTTGGTCATCACCGCGGCCCTTTACATATTCCGTCTTGCTCTTATTAATTAAACAGTAGAAGCCTCATTATCCCAGAGACTACTCTTGAGAGGTAAAGTAAGTACTTGTTAGGCCTACAATCGCACCCTCACGCGGCGTCTCGTCCGCGTTTCGGCAGGGCCCGCTGGAGCCAGGGTTGCGCCGAGACTCTGCACCCCTGCACCCCCGACCCGTTCTTGGAAGCTGGGACGAAAACCTTCCAGTGCCCTAACACTCATTTCCGATTTGACACAAGACATTCACCATGTATTAGTTACAGCAGGAAAGTAAGCAAAGGAGCATATCAGAATAAGCTAGAGATTCTGATGTCTATTTCACTCCAAGATACAAAGTATGAATTGGGTCTGCTAGGGATCACTGAAAGGGTTTCGTCCCAAGCCTGGTCTGGTCGACGCCCGCGATCTTCGGCATGGGACGAGACGTTAGCGGTTCCAGTTACCCCAGACGAGCCCGATGGCCCAAGAACCTCAAACAGCAGGGCTAAACGAGCGGTAGAGGGCGAATCTCGACTCAACTTACCCAGATCGAGTTAAGTACATATAGGACAAGGCCCCTCGGGTTCAATACGACTAATAAATCTGGATGATCTGCTCCCCAGTTCTTGGCTTCTTCCCATCTTTTCGCTGGTGCATTCCCATTTCTCCTATCCACCTCCCCCAGGCTGTACGTGTAGATCACGATGGCGTCTCAGAATTCAAAGTACGAAGGCCTGCGTGTCAGCGACCACGACGATGCGAGGTCGAGCACCGAAGTCGAGGACTCGCTCATGGGCGACGAGAAGCAGTGGCGCGACGTCGAGCTGAACGAACCCACGAGGCGGACGAAAAAGAGCGGGTTGATGTCTTCGTTGCGCTCATCAAGATGGCTCATCGACACTGCACTGCTGCTCATCATCCTGGCTCTGATTGTTCGCGATCAGTGGCGGAGACCAGCTCAGGGCGACAACCTCTGGCAGTTCGGTCAAGATATGACGGGAGTAGGGCCGAAGAGTGAGAGCGAGCCACGAGCGGAATCGAAGACCCATATGTCTGTCGTTCAGACCGACTAACAGGATGCATGCAGTGTCTTTCGAGATCAAGACCTTCGTCAGTGACCAGTCGTACGCACCGAACAACACCGCCGACTTCTTCAAGCCGGAGACGCTGGAGAAGTGGAACAAGCTGATGCCTCGTACGTGTGAAGCCTTGCATCACGGAAACCGACAACCTACCTAGACTAACAAGCAGACAGGCGGCAACGGCTTCGTCGAAGTAAACGACACCCAGAACTACCACGACCTCCCGACGCCGGTGATATGGCCGGGGAAGACGACCTTCACCACCTCGACCACGCACCAGCTGCACTGCCTGGTAGGTCTTACCTTACCACCACCCCCTTGTGGCCCGGCATCCATCCCGCTCACGATGTCCGGGTATTGCTAACCCTCCGCAACAGTACGCCATGGTGCAGACGTACTCGGGCCTGTCGTCCGGGCACGAGATCCCCGACGACCACCACTGGCACATGATCCACTGCTTCGACTACCTGCGGCAGGCCATCATGTGCAGCGGCGACATGGCCCTCGAGGGCCTCGAGACCACCTTCCCCGACCACAACGGCGGCTCCGACGGCTGGGACGCCAAGCACGTGTGCCGCCGCTGGGACGACGTCATCGACTACCTCGAGAGCAAGCGCCCCTCGGACATGCAGACGATCTACTAGGTAGGGTTCGGATGGTGCGAGGGTTTGGCAAAGGACGGGTCGGTGCATGGCATATGGCGGCGTTCTACGGCGTTGGCGGCGCGGAGTTGTATCGCATTCTAAGGACATATACTCAGGAGACATGACATCGCCGCAGTGAACAGGAAATAGAAGAAGAAAGAAGTTCATTCAAGGCACTTTCTTCCTATGGCTCCATGGTCACCGGGGCTGGAGGTAGCTCGAAAGCCAAGTTCAACACTCTCCTTGTGATGATCAACCGAGCCTACCCGTTAAGCAACACACCTTAAGTACGACGGGGACGTACGCGAGCAGTAATGAACACCAAGCAACAATTCGTACGTATGTCTCATTCCTTAACCCAAGATGTAATACTCGGGAGAAGATGATGGGGGTATCACGGCTGTACCAATCTAGAAACACCTGATCGCCAGTGATGATAGCAAGACACCATGGAGCACTTCGGCCCGCGAGTAGTTGGAAACCTGTTGTTTGTACACTTTGATGGCCCGAGCGTCTGCTTCCATTCACCCGAGGCCGAAAGTTGTCTCTTCCTCCGCCGGTGTCGGTGTCCTGATCTCCAGTGGTCCTCCGTGTCCATCCTCGTCGTCAAAAGCGCTTAAGCCCGGCGTCGTGGCATCCTCGCTGCCGGCATTCGAAAGAGCAGGCACCGGGTCAGGAGGGGCGGATGCGCCAGTATCGCTTACGAGCGCGGGTGCCGAGGCCGCCTTCTGGTTGCGGCGGGCCTGATTCAGCTCTTCCCTCTCTTTCATGAGCTGCTTCTCGGCCTCGATCGCTCTATTTCTTCGGTCTTCCACCTCTTCTCGTCTAACAACCCGCCTTAGCCCCTCGGATGCTTGTATCAGACCGTCTATGCTGATAGCGTGGTTCGTCATCTGGTGGTTTATGTAAGTGTAGATTGCAGCGGGCGTGTCACATTGAAGCAACTGCTGCTCATTGAGCTTTAGGAGAGCCAAAGCGACTTGGAATAAGAACGTGCTCCCATCATTGATGCACAGAACCACGTCCCAGACTCGGAAAAGCGCTTCGGCTGACAGACAGTCCGTGAAGACGCTGAGGAACCATTGGAATGTCAGAGCTTCCAGCTCTATGCTCAAATCCTCCAGATGCTGGGAGAGCTTTGGCAAGACAGCGGTGACGTACTGTCGCAAAACTTGTTGGTCAGCTCTGGATGCCATGAGGCTGTGGTCGTAGTAGCCTCGAGGTAGGATTTGTTCGATGATCGACACCAGAACCCAAAAGGTCTCCTCGGTGGACGGCATGATGAGCAAGAGGTTGGCGGTAATTAGGTTCATGCCTTGGCAATACCCGACCTCGGGGTTGCGCCTTGCGTATGCTCTCAGAACCTCGTTGAGTTTCGCGACACCCGGACCGCGGCGGAAGAAGATGTTATCCGTCAGAGTGCGGTGGATGTCCATCTCAATTTGAGAGACGACTGCAGCATCGTCGTCTTCGCCTGACCGCGCGACAAGGTCTTCGTAGTAACCAGGCACACGCATGAAAAGAGCACCCGAGCATTCGGCCCAGATCTTGGGCCTGTTAGCCACCGGAATACCGCCGAGTACAAGATTCCGGAACTCGTTCCACTTGGCCCTGCCAACTTTGCCTTTGACACCAAGGTCGGCGACGCCAATGATCTCTCCGTCGGTCAGTTTTGCTTCCGGTATCATGACCGGTGCTTTCTGGAAGCGCGCCTCTGCAGCCGCTGCGGCAGCTGCAGCGGCAGCTTCTCCCTCCCGCCGACGCTCGGCCCGCACTTTGCGCAGGAATTCGTTCCAGCGCACCGACTTCTCTTTCTGTAAGGCATCGTGGACATCGCTTAGCTGTTCTAGAAGAAGCCTGACAGGCTCGGCATCCTCGTGAACAAGGGTGCCAGAAGCCTCTTCATCCGGCTTTGTGGTAGACTCCTCACTGATGGCTGATGTGGTGCTTGCAGCAGGTACAAACCCGCGATCATTCGACGTGATTACCCCGGATGATTTCGTTTGATCATTACCTTCCAGTACCTCCAAAGCAGACGTAGTGACTGGCGTATGCGATAAAAGTTCCGTAGGAATGGTTGCAATCTTCAAATAGTCCTGCCATCTCTTTGGTCTTGCTTGGTCGAGAACGTCGTCGACTGATGTTGGGGTTTCTGGTCGTTCGTCACTCGCGGCGTCTCTGATCGAGCCCGAACTATCATCCAGAGACGCGGTGGGTGAGACACTGTATCTCCCACTCGACAGCATCTCCGTACGACTTCCTCGCTTGAATTGCAGCGCGACTTGGGCCGCCTCGCGTTGTCGTTTCTTTCGACGCTGATCATAGATGAAACCAAATCGGTCAGTCAGGTACTCTGATCCACTGTAATTATTGTACATGCGTGTCAAGGTAGGCGGCTGGTTTTCCGGAGAGAAGATAGTGTCCATCTCGACAGGGCCGTAGTTATCCGGTCTGGAGTCGGGGGGGCTTTCGGGGCTGCCTCCAAGAGCATCTCTCCATTCATTCGTTGCCCTCCGCTGGGCAACATTGACGGGCATCGGTGCGGCGCGACGCATGGCCATGAGTGCCTTGGGGCCATATTGAGTTGAAACGGCGCGGCCTGCCGTGCCTGTCTGCAAACTGGCAGCTGATGACGCTCTCACCGAACCACCAGGGCCTGCAGAGCTCGCACGGCCTCTAACCGAATCGACATCACGAACTGAATTCGCCTTGCCTGCAACGAGCTGCAAAGCCATGCTGGCCAAGGAACTCGAAGGCTTCTTGTTCCCTTGGCCAGAGTAGACGCTGGAAGCCCGACTAGAGCTTTGCCTGGAGCCTGTTTCTGGCGGGTTGAAGAGATCCTCTTGAATGGGAGGGCGGCGATCGCCCGAGATAGTCGCGCGTAAGGCAGTCCTGGGCGGGGCACCGTTGATGCTCCCCGGCGCGCCGTTTTTCCTGTTCGTACCGGCGCCCCAGAAGTAGTCCTTCAAAGCCTTGATGGTTCCCTTTCCGCCATTGCTTGGGTCCTGAGTGTGTTGTCCGCCAGGTCGAAGGGTGCCGTCGTCTTCCTCGTGTCGGCGAATCCCCAAGCCACCACCCCATGACATCGAATCGTGCATTGCGTCGGTCATCATGTCCGATAAGCCTCCATCCTGCCCTCTTTTGACTTCATCCTGGGCTCGGAGATCCTGTTCCACGGTGCGGAGCTTCTTTTCGAGGTCTAAATTCGACAGTCCGCATTCCAGAATTATCCTGCGCAGCGCCCTCTCCCTCTCGTCCGCCCTCCTCCGCAGATTCGCAATCTGCACATCACGCTGGGCAAGGTCTTCAGCAACCTGGCGTACGAGGTTCGCTGAGCCGTGACGGGCAATCAGCCGTTCAATGTGCTCATCATCAGCAAGATGCAGCGCACCTGGGATCCTGCGGGCGGTGAGTGGAGTGTCTTCGAAGAGGGCATTTCGCGTGTGCTCCTGAGCATCGGTCGAGGTCAGACTGTTGACGATAGAAGAGGCGTCTTCGTGAGACAGAGTGGGCTTCCGAGGCCTCCCGTTGTCGGCATAGGTATCAGGGGTCGAAGGTCGGTCGTTTCGGGGTGAACCGGGCGAGAAAGAGGGAAAGGAGGTCAGAGACTTGTCGGAGGCGGCGATAGACGAGGCCGAGCTGGACGGCTGGGAGGTTAGTTTTCTCGATTTCGACTTCGCTCGCACAGAGTTGCCACGCAGACTCCTAGCCGAGATCACAGAGAGTCGAGACGTCGATCGTTCAAGAGGCGCATTTCCGTCGGGGTCCATATCGCACTCTTAGAAAGCATGTCGTCTTGCCGTCGCCTCGTCTCTGTGTTCCTCTCCCTGACCAGCACGCTCAGGATAGCTCGCCCTTTGGCCGTCCGACGCGATGTCCTCCCACAGGAGAGGGTGTCAGGTGCACAGGAACGTCAACAGCGTGCACATGGGGTTTTTTTTTTGGAAGGAGGCGAGACAAGAACGGCACGATGATGGTGATTGTGGCGGCCGTGGTTGTCAAGGTTGTGCGGATGGGGGGTGGGCAGGTGGATGACGATGGTTGCATGGATGATGGGATCGGTCATGCACATCGCATAGCACTGCGAACCTTGGCAGGCTTGGAAACCGTCCGCCACGCTGGCCGGCCAGGCAAGACAGAACTGGCAGGCAGACAGGCCGTGGAAAGGACAGTGGGAAGTTCCCCGTACTGGCATAACCCCGGCGCAATCGACGTCTGCGCATTGCCGGTCCTGCTCCATTGCATTCCAGCCCTTGCCAGAAGGGGTCCGCCAAGCCACCCCGCGTCGCCCTAGCTCTGCTGCAGGGTTCTTGATGGCTTGCCTCTCTCCGTCGCCCACCACAGTCCACTAGGTTACCAGCGAACATCAGCCATCAGCAGACCAAAGGGCGGAAACATTCAGCCATTCTAGCGGGATGGCGCCGGGTGCCCAGCCCGCTTATCGCGCTTAACGGGCTTAGCCGCAAAAATGTCAACTTGTGACGGGTCTCTCTCCCCTGACCACCATCGCCAAAGCTTCCCTCCCGGTGCGAGGGAATGGCACAAAGGTCTGGTTGGTATGGCTTCTTCGCTGGCCAAATATACTACTACAAGCAATTCGCATACAACATAAGACAACTTGTAGCCACGCTATTCCAGTTCCAACCGCATACACCCCAAGACCCGGTGAGATCCATTCATTACCCTGACTGAACCAGTCCATCGCTCCAACGCTCCAACAACGAGGCAGAGCCGCTCGCGCTCAGGGCAGGAGTCCTCGGCCAAGCGCGCTTATAATCCCAGTCAGTGACCGAGCCTTGTGGAAGCGGGTCTTCTACTCTCACACCAAATACTCCCCCGTGACGTCCTGCCACCTTCGTCCTAGCTCGTGGGCCTTGGTGTTCCCGATCTGCACACACGAGAGTCTTTCTCTTCCTCGAACTCACTTTTGATAACTCAGTACTTTTCACCATTCGGCTGGTTCTGAGAGTGATGGCCGCCTCTCACGTGGCTTTTCACCTCTCTTCTTTTCAGGATCGCTCTCAGTGTCTAACCCAGGAATCCCCGACCTCGAGGGGGGGGGGCTGCCTGGCCTCTTGAAAGTTGGCGAAGGCTGGGTCGTTGACCTGGGAAGCAGGGACCCGTGCTGTGTCAGCAGAAAGGCCTTCTGGCTGTCTGTGTGGCGAGATTTCCTCGCCCGGACTGGCAACCTTACGACACGCCTGTGCCGTCTCCATTTCGTTGAGTACTCCGTTCCCGTTCGTCTCGGCAACATCTTGGGCAGGTCGTTCGATCTGACGCTTTCCTCTCAGCCCCTCGATCTCCTTTTGTGCCTGACGGAGCTCGAACCTCAGCTCTAAGGCTTGATATTCGGCTGCGAGCATTGCGGTGCGGTATTCACGAGACATTCCGGTGGCCTGGGTACATCGAATTTCAACACCGAGTCTGGATATATCGGCTTGGTAAGCCTCCGCTCGAGCAGAGGCGCATGCAGATTCGGCCAAAGCAAGTTTTTCCAGGGTCACTGTGTTGTCGGGGACCCTAGCTTCGTGGGCTGCCAGTTGAGCTCGTATACTGCTGAGCTGGTTTTCGGTGTTTTGCAGTTCAGTTTGTCTACTGCTGAGCTGGTTTTTGGTGTTTTGCAGTCCGATTTCTATCCCGCTGAGCTGGTTTTTGATCGGTCCCAGATTGTGATCCAGTTCGTGATCCAGTTCGGTTTGGGAAGTCTTCTGTTGCGACAACTTCGCTTCCAGCGATTTGCGCTCGTTGTTCGCAGCATCAAGAGCTGATTCGGAAGCTGTCAGCCGAGCTCGCGTATCGGTGAGCTCCGCTTTGGTCTCGGCCAGTGCTGCCCGCGACTCGGCTTGTGATTTTTCACTATGCTCTAAGCCGGCCTCTAGGGCTTTGCACCTGTCGGTGGCGGTGGAAAGAGCTGATTGTGAAGCTGTCAGTTGAGTTCGCGCATCGGTGAGCTCCGCTTTGGTCTCGGCCAGTGCTGCCCGCGACTCGGCTTGTGATTTTTCACTATGCTCTAAGCCGGCCTCTAGGGCTTTGCACCTGTCGGTGGCAGTGGAAAGAGCTGATTGCGAAGCTGTCAGTTGAGTTCGCGCATCGGTGAGTTCCGCTTTCGTCTCGGCTAGTGCTGACTGCGACTCAGCTTCGTGTTTCCCATGTTGCTTTAATTCGGCCTTTAGGGTTGCACACTGGTCGGTGGCAGTCTGAAGAGCTGATTGTGTTTTGGCCTGCAAGTCTTTAAGAGACTTGTGATCGGACTGAAGGGTACGAAGGCGTACTCTAGCCTCCTCGTCCGAATGTTGGGTAACAAGCTTTGCCTCCAGTAACTTGATCTTCTCCTTGAGCAACTGGTTCTCCTTCACCTTTTGCTTCTCTTCCTGCTCCTTTTTCAGCCTCTCTTGCTGCTCTTGCTTCAGCCTCTCGTTTGCCTTTTCCCTCTCCTCCTGCTCTTTCCTCCGCTTCTCCTTTGCCTCTCGCTGGGCTTTCTCTCGTGACTTCTTCTCCTGGTACTGCACAGCCTTCTTTCGCTTTTCCCTCTCCTTCTTTTTGGCATTCGCGGTCTTGCGGACTTGGTCTGTATCCAGCGTTGCTGGATGGTCATCAGGCTTGTCATCGTCGGATGCAACGGATGGATCAGGCTTGGAGTGAAGTGATGCTGGGTCTTCATTTAGTTTGCCGTTGTCACGGGTACCAGAGAGAAAAGTAGCAGGGTCAAGGGTTTCCATGTCGTCATCCATTTCCGACCAGTTAAGTTTCGGAGGGCGAGGATGTTTGCCAGCAGGAGACCAAGTCTTGCCATTGTCTGGCTTAGCTGGCACTTGAGTCGCTGGTGTAGCCTCTGGGACTGCAGAATGTACCTTGTCATCTTGGGCTGGCTTAGCTGGCGCATTTGGCCCAACTGGATGCAGGCGAGACAGTTCGCCACCTGCATCTACAGGATTGTCTTCGGCTGGCTTCGTTGGCTTTTCTGTTGGCGGGTGATGCTGTTCCTCGCCTCCATGTACAGGACTGTTTTCGGCTGGTTTCGTTGGCTCTTCTGTCGACAGGCAAGGCTGTTTCTCGCCTCCACGTACAAGAATATCTTCGGCTGGCTTGGTCGAGTCACGCGTGGCTGGGCGGGCCGGCTCCTCGTTTGCTGGAAGGGAGCTGCTTTCTGGACCGGCGAGTTCCAAGAGTGCCGATGCCGCACCAGAGCGCCGTGCGTCTCCAGCGCCTTCCGCAGAAGTCTCGGCTACACGGGGAGTCTCGTCCTACAGCACTCGCTTCTTCGGTGGCCGAGATGGGGTGTCCTGGCTCCTACCTGCGGCCCCTCCGTTCGCCCCTGGAGACTCCTTTTCGGAACTTGTTCCGTCGGCCTGCTTCCCTGGAGAGCCACTGGCTTGCTTTGTCGGAGAAGAAGCTAGCTGCTTCCCTTTGCCCTTGTCTCGGGGTGTGCTGGCGGACGTTGTGACGGCAGTGTCTTTAGAGTGGTCTCCAGTGATAGTAGATCTGTCCGAATCGTGATTTTCCGTAACGTTCATGCATTTGGTTGCTTCCAGCTTTAACTCGTCAAGGAGCTTGAATATATTGGGCCTCTCTGCGACCTTTTGAGGCTCTAGCTTGGAGCCTGAACTGGTGCTCTGCTTCCCTTTGCCCTTGTCTCGGGGTGTGCTGGCGGACGTCGCGACGGCAGTGTCTTTAGAGTGGTCTCCAGTGATGGTTCTGTCCGAATCGTAATATTTCGTAACGTCAATGTGTTTGGTTACTTCCAGCTCCAACTTGTCAAGGTGCTTGGCTATACTGGCCTTCTCTGCGACCTTTTGACGCTCTAGCTTGGTGCCTGAACTGGTGCTCCCGTGGGCGTTTGCCCAGTAGAGATTGCCACAGCCACTGTAGGGGTTGTCCGGCTCGCCAGTGTAGACGTGGGGACAGACACGGTCGACCTCGTCCGGCTCGTCATTGTCGACCTCGTTCGGTTCGTCATTGTTGAGGTCGTCCGGCTCGTCATTGTCGACGTCGTCCGGCTCGTCATAGTCGACGTCGTCCGGCTCGCCATGAAGGTTGACGCTGAACGTAATGGTTTTAAGGCGGTATTCTTCGCCCCAGCCTATCTGCTTCTGGAACGATGCTTCGGCCTCGGCTTGCGTCTGGAAAGATGCTTCGGCCTCGGCTCGCTTCTTGCTCTCCTTCTTTTCCTTCTTCTTGGCATTCTTGAGATCTCGTTGGCGCTGACTCTTCTTCTTACGAGCCTTTCCAGACTTGTTCTGGTCAGTCGGGCCAGCAGTTCCGGTGGTCCCCTCAGCGTCGGAACCCGAATCACGGGCCGATGTTGTGGCTTGGTTGTCAGCGCTGCTCCCCTCGCGAGACATGCGGGATACAGCCTGGGGCAAAGGTGTTTGACTGCCCTCCATGGTTAGATCCGGCGACGAGGAAATCGATGATAATTATCAGGGTGTGTAGTATGTAATCAAATCCCTATTCGCGTTCCCAAGATGTTGGAAACCAGGCTGGAAGTATGGAAGTATGGATGCTTGGGTAGGAGGCGTAGGGGGTGAAGATGGTTGAAGTTGTGTGAGAGGTGAGTGGGCAGCGGCCAAGTGTCAAGTGTCGACAGGGCTTTGAGAATGGTACGGTAGACACGGAGGTTGCAGTGCGCCTTGTTGCCAGATACCTGATGTAAGATTGGTAGGTGCAGTGGGATGGGCAGAGGAGAGGAGAGAAGTGACGGGGCTTGTCGAGGATGTGAAGGGAAGAGCAGGCAAGTATTTATCGTCACCAGAAACTGCGTGACAGCATTTTAGAGGGAACGACGTGTCATCTTCTGGTGGCTGCTTAGACAGGGGGCTTGCTTCGGCTTGATGAACCTAACCACCAACCCACACATCCATATACATTTTGGTGAAAGGTTGAGCATGCCAGGTGAGGAGGATGCATCGAGTCCCCAACATGTGAATCTGGGGAGCCGTTGACCTTGTAGCCGCTGGTAGTCTACCTAGGTAGTGTTCTTGCGAAGTCAATTGGTCTTGCTTTGGCTCCAAATTCTCAACTGCGTTATCCGAGGCCGTCATGTGCTGGTGGTGGTGGTGATGGGCACGCAACAGCTCCCAGCCTCCTGCTAGTGTCTGTGACTCTCACATCCACGTTCGTTGGACGCAGAATTCGGCCCTAAATTCAGGGCCGAACACGATACGCGTCGTCCCCCCGTGCCTCCAACGTTTGCTTTGGGCAGACTCGTGTCCACCACAAACGCGGCATGTGTGGACGTCTCATCGTGCTTCGCCCCCCTTGCCGGGAGATCTCACATGCAAGTTAGTCCCGAGGTTAGCTCACTGCTCATCGAGGTTTGTGGACCACCACCCAACCACCTCTTCGATCTCACCCAGGATCTCCCCTTTTCTCTCCTCTGAGCACCAGCTTCCCAAGACCGCGCCTTTGGCAATACCCTCCCACTCCGCCACGCTCAAGTCGAACTCCTCCTGCAGCGCGCAGTAGTTCTCCAGGATGTAGCCGCCGAAGTAGGCCGGGTCATCACTATTGATGCTGAAGCGCACCCCCGCCTGCAGCGCCTGCCGCAGCGGGAACTCCGCCAGCGACGCGATGCACCTGAGCCGGACGTTGGAGAGCGGACACATGGTCAGCAGGACCTTCTCCGCCGCCAGCCGCGCGACCAGTGCCTCGTCGCCGTCCAGGAACGCCCGGATCCCGTGGTCGATGCGCTGCGCGCCCAGCAGATCGAGGGCCTGGCTCACGCACTCGGCGGGGCCCTCCTCGCCGGCGTGGAACGTCCTCCGGACGCCGGCCTCGCGCGCGGCATCGTACACGTCCGCCCACAGCGGCGGCGGGAAGGGGGCTTCCGACGAGTCCATGCCGATCCCGGCGAGTGCCCCGTCGGCAAAGAAGCCGTCGTCGCGGGCTTGCGCGAACACGTCCAGCGCCTCCGCCGGCGGCCGGTGCTTGAGCAGGCACATGACCAGCTGACTACTGATCCCGAAGTCGGCCGCGGCCCGGTCCTGCGCCTCCCGGAACCCGGCGAGCAGTACCGCGAGGGGCGCGGCGTGCGCCTGCGGGTCGAAGAAGACCTCGGCGTGGCGCACCCCCTGCGCCGCCGCCTTGGCGAAGTAGGCGTAGGCCAGCGCCTCGAAGTCGGCGGCGTCGCGGAGCACGGACGTGCCGACGTAGTAGTAGCGCAGGAAGTCGGCGAGGTCGGCGAAGGAGGCGGCGTAGCGGGCGCGCAGCGCCGCCGCCGAGGCGAAGGCCGGGTCCGTGGTGGCCGCCGAAGGCAGCGGGATCCCGTGCTTCGCCGCCAGCGCGAAGAGCAGCTCCGGCTCCAGCGTGCCTTCGAGGTGCAGGTGGTGCTCGCACTTGGGCAGCGCGGCCAGGAAGCCGTGCAGCGCGGTCTGGCACATCGCCGGGGAGGGGGCGGGGTTCGCGGGTCTGCTGGTTAGTTGTTGATGACGACGACGACGACGACGACGGTGTAGTAACCTAGTGTGTGTGTGTGTGTGTTGGAGGTGCGACAATGTCTCACGTATATTTGCGATGGTTGCCGTTGCGCGGTTGAAGAACGAGGTAACTGTTCTCAATTACTTGCTCTACCTAATGCTAGGTAAGGTATCTACCAACTCTCAGTTTCGTAAAGTTTGGAGTAGGTAAGGTAAGTAAGCTATCGACGCGAAGAGCCCACGCGTTCCCATTTGCTCATCGTCCTCCCGCATCCACCGCCTAAGTTTTAGTTAGTGCCCACCAGTGCAACCAAGTACAGGAATCGAAGGTAGACTGATGAAGGCCGCGAATACCGCAAAAGACGTATCCCGCCGGGAGTTCTTCAGCGCTACCTACGACGATGCGATGGCCAGCAAACCGCGGACATTGAACAACGACAGCACGGGCGAGACATATGGGGGTGGGCGTGGTCGCCGCTCGCAGGTTACGTTCATGCGCGCACGTAAAGAGCACGCGACCAAGCGCCGATCGGCGAAGCCAAAACGAGTGACACTGCCGACGAACCGGAGATCGTGGCAAGGAAGAGCAGACAAGCAGAGCAGAGCATCTCGGCTCCGTTCCGATGGGAACAAAGAGGAGTGCGAGGAACAACAGAAGAGGCAAGAGGGGGGATCCCTGGCCAGGTTTGCTGCTGGTGGGGTCGCGATACGTAAGGTAGAGGAGGGTGTTGATTGGGCCCCACGAAGAGAGAGACACAAAGAGGGAGAGGATAAAAATAAAAAGCTGCCGGTGGTGGTGGTGGTGGTGGTGGTGTTGCGCTGGCTGTCTGTCGATCAGGGACGATACGATACGATACAAAACAGGGCCTGGAAGCCTGGGTTGCCCGGCACACTGCTTGCTGAAGATCGCCTGCCAGTCTGTCTGTCTGTCGTCGCCTTGCAGGAGAGCGCCTGTGCGACCGCGCCGCGGTATCTGCTCGCCAATCGAAACCCGCTTTGGTTGACAGCACTAGTTGGTACTTACCTAGTTTGCCGTCTCGGAACCCTTGGTCGCGGTGGTCAACCTCCATCGCATTGCATCTGTCCACGAATCTGGTGATACTGTACATACGTAAAGGTAAGGTAAGGGGGAGGGGGGGCGTGCCGTGTCCGGTGCTCGGCTGGCGGCGAGACGAGGCATCGTTGCCCAAGGTAATAATAGCAAGTCACATAAGGTATGTACCTACATACAACTCGCAGTCTAATGTCGACCTTGCTTGCTTGCTTGCCTGCCTGCCTACCACTTCCGCTGTCACCTCACCTCGCCTCCGGGACCTTCCACCGTCTCGCAAGGCGGTTCCTGGTCCCTCAAACGTCCCGCCGATGCCCTATCAGGGGCCGGCATCAAGCGATGCGAGATGCAGATAGACGATGCATGGCTATTTCCATCCAACCTGAGCTGGATACCCGCCCCGAGAGCTCCCCGGGCACGCAGGAACTGTGCCCATTTGACGAAGAGATCCTTATTATATGGAGCACACGCCCCCCGAGGCAGAAGGGCAGGAAGCACCGTCCTATCAGGTCCCGGCATTCGTTGAGACGAAGAAGGGCTCCGCGTCTCTTCACGAGCTAGTTCCCCACGAAAAAGGTCTGATCGTCGGGGATAGATGGACGTGGGATGTAGCGTCGGCGTTTGATGTGCGGGCAGGATGCTCCCCCGGAGTGCAGAATGATCCAGGCAGCAGATGCGCACCTCCGTAACTCCGCTGGCCACGTTCAATGTGTACCTGCAATCCTACAGGCTTGCGCCGTTCCGTTGTCAACAATTGGTTTAGCTCAGGGCGCTGCGGCGGTCTTGGATTTGCAGATGGGCCGGGGGGAGCTCGGTTCGGGAGTGATTGGTATGCGCGTGCTACCCGAAGGATGTGGTTCCGCGATGCCTTCCTCCACCCTGCCGAGACCCCTAGCAAACTCAGCCGCAGTACGTATCGACTCGGTGCTGCGAATAGCAGGTGCTACGGCGCGCTACATTCCACGATTCATGCGTGCCTGGATTTGTGGCTCGATCCGTGGCCCCCCACGGGAAGGTGAAGGACGGAGAGCAGAGAAGAGGAGGAGGCCCCCGTTGCATACGGCCCTTCTTCCTTGCGCGGCCGGCGCTCTCCAGACGGCTCCGGAGCAGCGAAACTTGGGAAGCCTGGGGCACTGGGGACCGGGGCGCTACGAATCGGAAAATCTCCTCTCGTCGCCCTGACCGGACGTCGTTGGACCACCGTTCTTCCAGATGGTGGCACAAGGGTATCGTTCGTTCCACCGCATGTAAGAAACTCACGTCTTGTACCACGCACTGCTGCCATCTCCGAGCGCACCATGGTGTCTCGACTGCGTACTTTTAGCTTGCCAGCATGGATCAAGTAGCCGTGGAACGACAGGCCGACACATGCGTAGCGAGCACAAGGGCTCGGTTGCGTACACAGCCAATTGGTGAGCGCCCGTCCACCGTCCACCCTCAGCACAGGTGGCCACGTTACGCCGACATGATTCGGAACGCCCTTCGCGAATGTATGCGGCATGTTTGTCTGTAGGTACGTAAGACGGATCGGAGCCAAGAGCTGGGAACTACCTCGATGCTATCTTGGTATCCGATCCTTACGGTAGGTGACCCGGAGGTGAGCGTAAGCGTAGGCATGCACGGTTATTCGATCTCCCCCAGGCCATGGCGAAGCCTGCTTCTGGCTCGGCGGTCTGTTCAAAGAAAGGCGCTTTCGGTGTAGATCTACCCAGACGACGAGGCCAGCCCCTCAACGGGGTAGCATTCTGGAGATCTTGGGCGTCTTGGTGTCTTGGTGTCTTGGTGTCTTGGTGTGTGGGCGTGTCGTGTGTGTCGTCTGTGTCCTGTCACACGGACCGCCCGTTCTGAGCGTCTCACGGGCGGGATGGAATGCAACTTCTTGTCAGCGAAGGGGTGGGAAGCCGCCGAGGGTTTGGGTAGAACAAGTAAGGATAAGGGCAGCAGCATGACGCTTTGTAGGTGGGAGGACGGCACTGCAACCCAGATCGTTCATCTTCAGCCTATCATTGCGGCCCAGCCCCCAGAGCTGTTCACAGCATTCGCACGCAGCGACCCCTTGTCACCTCGTCCGCGTCCGCGAATTGGACGCTGGCCGAGTCGATCTCGCTCGTGGAAGCTCCCGCGAACTCGGCAATCGGGCCCCCGACGCAACTGACACAGTCGGGTCCTTGTCTCCATTGGGCGAGGCGGCTGGCGAGGTCCTTTGCGTTGTAATGCAGCGGTCGGTACCAGCTCTTGCTCGACGCTGTGAGGTTACCGAGGGGAAGTGCCGTTATTCAATGTAACCTGACTCTGTGAGACGGGAAAACTGCCTGGTCAGGTCACCTTACGAATCGCTGGTGGAGGGCCAGCTTGAAGGACGAGATGCGGCCATCCAGAACGGCCCTGGGGGCACGCGCATCCTGTCTTGCGTAGGTAGCTTGGGACGTTGCACGAAAACGTGGTCATGGTCGAGATCTGGACCGTGCATTTGAAACAGGTCTGACTGCTTGACTGCCTTCCTTTCCCCCTTCCTCGCTCGTAGATTGCCTTCCGCAGCCGCCAGCGCCGGGGATGTTCCGGCGTGTGCCTTGCTGCCATGTATCGTCAAGCGTGCCAGATTCGGTCACGACTCACGAGTTGCGAATTGGCGGCAGCGTGGTGGCGCGGCCGGACTGGCTACCGCAAGCAAGCACCGAAGGATCTGCTCCCTGCTCGTCTCGTCTCCGGACGTCGTCACGAGCCTGTAGGTTAGATGATGCCACCACCCACCTTGTTACCCCACGCCAGAGAAGGCCACAGCCCCGTCTGCCGGCGACTGCATCGACCTGCCATTGCAGCAACACTCAGCCGAGGTGGGGGCTCGTTAAGCGACGATCGAGGATAGCTTAGCGATGAATTGCTTCTGATACATGCAATTGCCGGACCCAACGGCTTAGAGCGGAGGCGGGAGGCTCGTTCGCGCCCGAGACAGGCAAGGCGAGAAAGCCACGACGGCTTCCCACCGTATCGTAGCCTTCGCCCTTTGCTAGTCACCTGTTCGAGGCGCGGGATCGTGCTCTCCCAGCCCCGAAGATAGGCTGGGTTTGTCCCGAGATCCAAGCAAGATGTACGCCTAGATATTGGACCTCCATTCGGTGGCGGCCTTGTAGATCGGTGCTGCGCATAGCCGGAATGTGGGAGAGAACCCTGGTTGATGGCTAAGGTATGGACAAGTGCATGGAGGATGCAGAAGTCCGTCTACACGAGGTGCGTAGCTGAAGCAAGCTTTCGATGGAAGTCTGCTGAATGGGCAAGCTACCTACTTCTCCTGGATTTCCATCGACTGTCGTTGTCTCTTGTCGCAGACATCCCGTCGGCTGCGATGTGCGAGATACCATAAAGCCATGCTTGTGGATGCAGCCGCGGCATCGATGGTGAGACCTGGGAGGCGTATTAGTTCATCTAGAGGTTTGCTTGTCCGTCAGCCTGCCCACGAGCTGATGGGTTCAGCCCTGGCTTGAGCAGCAGCAGCAGCAGCAGCGATAGCTGATCGTCCAGGTCCGCCAGCTCGCTTGTGGGCGGTTACGCGTCCAAGGCGTTGACGTCTACTGTACCTATAACTTTTACTGCTCGGGTATACTGGCCCTTTGCTATCTCCGTCACAGGCCAGAGGCATGGCGTAACTGTAATAAGCGCTGAAGGCGTCGCGTCCGGAGGATTCCGAATGATTGACGCGCCAACCGTTCAGAATCCGACCCGACTCTCCTGACATGTCCCGTAGACGGGGAACGCTAGGCTTAGTGGCATAAGCGGCACGCAGCGCTTGACACGCGCTCCTCTAAGGAAGGTGCCTAAGTAGGCAAGTATAGCGGCACCCCCTTAGCCTCGTATATAGCACCTTCCCCAAGTGAGCAAGCACGCACGCACGCACGCACGCACGCACGCACGCACGCACGCACGCACGCACGCACGCACGCAGGCAAGCAGGCAAGCAAGCAAGCAAACACGCTGGTGGTTCCTTCTTTTAGCATCATTCACCCTCGTACGTGTGTCCACGGCCGGCGAGTCAGGCGTAACCGGACGAGAGATTCGTGGCTGCCCGCGCCTCGGCTGTGCGCTGCTAGCGGGCAAGCTGAAGTTCCCCATCTGTTGCTTTCCGCAGATCTGATATGTAGCGTGCATTAACACAGCAGATGGCCTCGGCTTGGCGAGGCAAGACAACGACGGGACCCAAGGATCAGCAGCAAAGGGGGGGGGGAGAGCTCAGGTAAGTAGGTGGTAACGGAGGTGGTAGCTCGCGAGACACAGAAAAGCAATCATCGACTTCTAGATGGGTGGTGAGGTGATAGTGATACAACATATGCAAGTGACTAGGGGGCGCGTGCTGCACGTACAGCCTTCGTAACAGATAGATTAGGCCAACCGTTTGGGAGAGTCGGGGAGGCAGTCGAGGAAACGTTCTGGAAAGGCGGAGCCGCCAATGGAGGAGATTCAGCAACTCTGCTGCTGCTGCTGCTGCTGCTGCTGCTTGTCTGCGGGCTGCGGCTTACGGCGTAATAAGCGGCAAGCAATAAATCGCTTTATTAATAAACTTCCGGTCGGAAGGGCTTCCGATACCGTGCCCTCGAACTAAATGGGAACGTGGGCCGGATGCTAATGAAACGAACGATAACTCGGATCTGGCGCTGGCCTCAGCTCGACCTGGCCCGAGTGCCCTTTTCTCCTTCTGTTACCGCGTTACAACCCGACTGGCTGCCTGGCTGTTCTGGCTGTCCTGGCTGTCCTGGCTGTTTGTCTGTGTGGCTGTTGAGACCCTGCACGCTGCCCTGGTATGCCTAGCAACCTGGTGCCCTTGTGCCTGGCCGTGACTGTGAGGCGTCTGTGGGTTTTTGGCTTGGAAGCTTGGGCTTTTTGGTCTTGGTCGGCCTTCAGCGACTGATGATCGAAGGTATAATCATTTACGGGATAGCCTGGCCTGGCAAGCCTAGCCTGGCCCCCTTTCAAAATTGGTGACCCGCCTCGAAGTAAGTTATCAATCTCACGACAACCTTGTCCTTGTCCTTCGGAAGGCATGCATGTCAAACAGCTGCCGCCTCGTCGCCGTGTACCGAGAAACAGGCTACAGGCCACCATCATTTCCTAGCTAAGGATAGACAGCCGAAGCGCCGAGCAGCCCGGCGGATCTTACGCTAGGTGTTAATCCTGGACCCTCCGCCGAGCGGACCGGACAGCGAGCCCGGATTGTCGGTCTAGTTGTGGTCGGCGGGTGCCGCGCCCTGATGAAACCGGCCGGCAGAGGGCGAGTCGGCAGGGACAGCGAGAGGCCGAACGAAATTACCCAGAGTTCCGCGCTTGCCTGCACGAGGCTTCCAACTTGCTACATCTCTGGACCGACTTGAAGCTGATATCAGACGACTATAGGTACTTTAGCTAAGGCACGTAGGGCATGGTCTGGGCATCCGGTGCGCTACCGGCAAGTTCCTCCAAACTACTGTACCTTGGGTATTAGGTGGTAAGTATTCCGTTCAGTACTCGAGGACTTCGGGATGTGCTGTAGTAGGGTAGTAGGTAAGTGCAACGTCCATACGTAAAAGCTGCCAGGCCTCGGACTTGGCCTCTGACTTCAGGAAACAATCAACCAATAACAAGAGGATCCGTGAGGCGCACCGATGACGGCCCCTCGGGCCCCCAACAGCATCTGTCTGGGGTTCGCCTCATCATCGACTGTACTGGAGTACATGGTAGGTAAGGTGGTGGACTGATGAACCCGACTCGGTCTCGTCGGTGTAATCAAGCTCGTTACCCCATAACCCACTGCCATGCTTGCAGTTGCAGGATTCCCCTTTGACGAAGGCCTCGCTGCCCCTGGCGATCTTGATTTTTTTTTTTTTTTTTGACACCCGCGGCTATCTGCCGACGCCTCTGTTCTGTACTGTTAGTTCCGAGAGCCCGGTCAGAGCAGGGTCAGCATGTCAGCGGGGGTTTAATCTGCCAGGCATCCTCGTGGCGGTTGGTTCTGCGTGCTTTTCCTTCCCAGACTGCTGTGAGTGTGAACTGCTGCTGCAGTCTGCGAGATTTCCCCAATGGTGATATATCCCTGTCGCCAACCGAAGCCCGGGCTTCCACTGCTACCTATCCGCGTGGCCTTCCTCGCTGACCCGCCCGGTCGCCGTCGATCTAGACTGAAAATTACGAAGGCTCCGTCAAGCGAGCTATGCTTAATTTGCAACATCGTTCGGGTTATTAATCGCTCACTCACTGGCGTGGGCTGTTTCCTGGGTCACTCGCTCGCTCATCGTCAAGCCCAGTCTCATCAGACAGACTCCTTCTCTCTCCTGGAGTCCTCGCACCTGACCGGCCGCTCGGTCAACGCAAACGAAAAGGAGATAGGCTGGAGGAGGCATCGGTCGATGAACACCAGCCGACCGGGATAGACCAATGGCCTGACCACCAGAAGTACCTTATGCACAGTGGATTTCGCCAGAAATGAACTGGAAGTGGCCGTTCGCGACCGTCATGCCTGATGCCCGGCTGTGAACGTTGAGTCTACCTTATTACAGTCTCCAGCACCAGGACCCCCAAGACGTAGGTAGGTTAAACCGTTTAAACTGAACGGGTACCGTAGTAAACTGTGTTGGTGCAAGCCGAAGCCACACTGGACTTTGGCTTATCGGGCATCATTAAGATGCGACGCGCAGCTGGTTGCCTGAGTGTCCTATACCTAATAAGCCACATTATACGGCCTTGAACCTGTGAGTCTTATTACTGTACGAGGCCGCCTTTGAACCCTTTGATATCCACCGGTGGTGCTTCAGGTGGTCTCGTTGTGTCAATACTTCACGATGCCCTTGCCTTAACGACGTCGCGTTATCCAGGCCGGGACTTCTAAGAGATGACTAAACGTAGTAGCGGATCTCTCGCTCGGCGGACTCGAGAATGATGGGCGCTTATCGGGTTTCCATGTGGATAACGAAGCACGAAGTGACCCTGTCGCCGGCTTGCTTGCCTGCTTGTTTGCTTTGCTTGCCCGTCACGCTTGCTTACCTGCTTGCCTCCTTGCTTGCTTGCTTGCTTGCTGGCCTGGCATCATCCCGCATTCTTCCCAATGGCGGATGCCAAGGCGAGCAGAGGAGGCAATCCCTGAAGCAAGAAACAAAGCGGCCCGGCGTCCTTCTCTGTTCGGGGTGCTGGTATCCAACAGGCATGAATGCCTAATTATTACTGCTTGCCTATGATTTGGCAAACACCAGGCCGAGTAGGAAGTCGCGCGGTCACATACCGTAACCAGCATGCCAGCCGGGCTACCTCGACTGCCTTTGGGGGGTCAGTGGGGCCGGAATCTACCCCTTCATCATCTACAGTAGCCGGCGAGGAGGAGGCCGTTGACGAGCAGCAGACGGGGTACCTCAGCAGACGAGAGAGTGTGTGTCCTGCGGAACGGCCACGCCCCTGTCCGGCCGGAAACCCATCCATTGCGTGGCCAGTGGACCAGAGCCCCAGAGCTGCTAGGTCATTAGACTGATGGCAGGCGGAGAGAGAGGCAGAGGCACTTTTAGGCATTGGCAGTGAGTGACATGCAGCCATGCTTTGCGGCACCTTGCATTTTCGCATGTCCCTTTGCGCCCACATGGTCCATGGTACACGGTCCACGGTCCACAGTCCACAGTCCCAGTGACTGTCCTGCGTTGCGCGTGCTCTGGGATCTGGTTTGCTGTGTGCTAGGTACTTTCCATCCCATCTCGTCTCATCTCACCACGCGAGAGAGCCAGGCCTGTGCGATATGTACGGTCCTGGGCGTGGGCGTGGGCGTGGGCGTGGGCTACGCTAGGTGGCCGGCTAGGTTGTTAATACGCCCCGACGAAAGATGTCCGGGCTCCGTGGTGGCCCAAGAGCCAGGGATCGCTTTGGAGATTGAGGGGCAGACTAGCTGTCGAGGTGTCGTTGGGCCGGGGGCCGCCATCCAGCGCCACCGGTTTGAACTTGCTGTAGGTCTGTGACAGACAGCGCCGGCCTTCTTTAGCTCGCACGCCAGATGGCTTTCCGGGGAGGGGGGATTTGGGGATGGAGGTTTAAAAAAAGCAGCCTGTGTGGGCGGGCAGACAGACAGACAGACAGACAGAGCGAGCACCCGTACTAGGTAGGTACCTACCTAGTACGTAGGTAATCCTCGTTACTCCTGCGGCTTGGGGTGGGTGACCTGTGATGTTGCACCGAACACTTCCCCCCCGAGTTCCAGCGTTCCAGCGTTCCAGCCAGCAGCTCACAACGGTTTAACGGGCATGAACGAGCACGGAAAAAAGCAGCTTGATCTCTGGTACGTTTCAAGCTAGTCGTTTCTTGGAGACTGGAACCAAACTCGCTACCCTGCCGAGAGCCCTGCCCTGGCCATAGCCGGCTCTCCCCAGCACGTTCACGAGGCTCCCCTTTTCATATGCCACGGTTTTATTAGGGCGATCGGATCACAGACACGGACTCACAGACACCCGCCTCAGCTGGCCTTAGTCATGCCTGTCCACGCTACAGAAAAGCGACGACATCTCAAGCACCCAAAGCACGCTCTACCCGTTACGCGGCCGCCTGTCGCCAAGCAAGGGGGCTGAAGCTGCTGGACGCCGCCATCGTGGGCTTGTGGTAGCACAGGAACTGTGGTAAAACACGCATCGAATACTTTACTCAGCACACAGAGAGCCCAAAAGCAAAGAATGCGCAACTACCTACATACCGGTACAGCCACAGCTCTCCAGAGTCCGATGTGGAGGCTGCATGTTCTCCAGGATGCAATCCGGCATGACCACCACGGGCTACGGCTTTTTTGCCAGGGGCCTGCGAGCGCGCCAACCTACATAGTACCTACTGCGCGGTGTACTGTCAGCGCAGCATGCTGCATGGATGTAGATGGCCACTTCTAGATTCACGATCGTGGGCACGTACAGTGAGGATGAGGATGAGGACGAGCACGAGGCCGGACGAGACCTTGATCAAACCTCCTCCTCTTCTTTCTTTCCTCTCCCATGCTGCCTCTCTCTCCCTCTCTCTCTCTCTCTCTCGCTGGCCGAGATGAAGGGCGGAGCAGAGGCAGCCCAAGCCCGCCTTTCCCAACCACAGACAGGCACAAGCCCGACGACTTGCGCGGCATCGTCGCGAACCAGCCGGTGCCCCCCCTATCTCGAGTCTTAACAAAGTCCAGATATTGCTGCGGCGGTGGTGACGAGCCCGGTATGTGGACACCAGCAGTGTGTCTACAATCCCGAGTCTGTAAAAGTAACTAGGTGGTAGGTAAGGTAGGTAGGTATACTACTGGTATGATACTGCATGCGTGCTGTGCCGGTGCCGCGGCACAACACCCTGACATTCGCGACGGCGCACGCAGTAACCGATCCGCCATCACGGCTGGCTGTCCACACAGTTCGGCATGGGTCCAGGGTCCTCCTCTCACCTCGTCCGCTCAGTGGTCGCTCGCCCGGGCAGGCAGACAGGGCCAGCCAGGCAGGCCCACCGCCGCTCGAAACACGTTGTTAGCGGCCTTCTTGGTGTCGATGGAGATGGGCATCAGTCCCAGTTCGCTCGCTCGCCAGGCCCCGTCCCAGTCCCAGTCCCAGGCCCCCGTCCCAGTCCCCCGTCCCAGTCCCAGTCCCAGTCCCAGTCCCAGTCCCAGTCCCAGTCCCAGTCCGTCCCAGCCCTGCTGCTGCTCGGCTTTTCCCTTGTGTCATTTGCAGGGGTCGCGGTCAAGTGCTAGTTTAGTTGGAGGATTCGCCCCTCTAGATTATATTTCCGAATTGTGCTTAAACGCAACGGGGAGCCCCGACCAGAAAGGAAAGGCAGATGGATCGACGACCTTAACCATCCGCGAACCGTCCAAGCTGTGTTCCGGCTCGCTTGTTGCGCTTCCCAGAACATAGCCTCCTACGGGTTCGCTTCTTTGTCCGCCACCCATCCCGCCGCCGTAGGCCAGCTTCACCAACCGGCCGTCACGGGCTGCCCTGGAGTCGTCGCAACTCACAACTAGCTCGCCCCTCTGGAATCGACACCCCGGGTCCCGTCCTTCGACAGTCAGTCTCTCCCTTTTAGGCAACCGACACCGCCACGGCCCTCGCTGATGACATGTTTGTCGACTAACCAGAAACCCTCACTCTTGGATGTCGAAAAGAAAAACACTACTACTCCTTACGACCTGAGGTTCAGCTCACCGGCCTGCCCGCGCGTTGCTAGCTAGCATAATAGCGCAACCCTTGGTCGTAGAGCCTTAGCGAACTGGATCGATCTCCCGAAGGCCAGCACGGAACCGTTGAGGCCTGGGGACTTTCGCAGTAACACAGCGCTGTTGTGACGCTGGAGGACGGTGGGATTCGAAATCCCAAGCGTAAGCCGCAGAGGTTTCGGCAGAAATCGACCTGGAATTTGACCTGGACCTGGACCTGGACCTGGACCTGGTGACATCGATTCGAGCGTTGCTTCATTCCCCGCCGCGGGACATCCCACTGCATGTTCGCTGTCGGTATATCGACCACGGTGGAAGAGGGGTTTGATCGAATACTCGACGTACTTTGCCAGTTTCCGGAAGAGCCCCCCTGGTACTTGGCTTGATGTTCCTCGAGCAACCGCTTCCCAGAACACCATACACTGGGGAGGCCATTCAGAGGCTGCCCAACCAGCCTGTAGACGACTGGGTCAAGGAGACGTCGACGATGGCAGCTTCGTCGCACAATATGTTCCCTCGCTCTCCCAACCCCTCTACCAGATCTTACGACTCCTCGTCCGTCTCGTCGGCAACTTCGCCCAGGCCCCAAGTCCAGTACATCGGGAATCTGATGGGTTCGAGCGTCCGGTCGAGTGCGACGCACACTCCGCAGCCGATAGGCATACCGCCGCTGTCGTCGGTGAACCAGTCGAGCTTCCAGCCGTACACGCCCGTTACGGCGACCTCCATGATGGGCCGCGACTCACTGCCCTCCAACGACTCGGTGGCGAGTACGCCGGGCCTGTCGAGTTCCCAGTTGTCGTCCAACGTCCAGGCGCAGAAACGAGCGTACCGGCAAAGAAGGAAAGACCCCAGGTATGTACAGTTACGGATCGACAGTCTCGAGTTGCTGGTACTAAGAAGTCCGAAGTTGTGATGCGTGTCGGGAGAGGAAAGTCAAGTGCGATGCTACGGAAACGACTAGTTGCTCCGAGTGCTCGAGCCGCAATGTCAAATGCCAGTTCACCAAGGAGACGAACAGGCGCATGTCGTCGATAAAACAGGTGCAGGACCTCGAGAGACAGGTGGAAAAGGTCAAGAAAGAGAACCACAACCTCCGGCGCAGTTTGGTGGGAAGGGGGGGACCGATGGACGTGGACGCGGACGCAGGCGAGCAGATGATGCTTCATCTTCCCGATCCCACTTCGGAGCCGAGGAAGAGACGACGCACGAACCCCAACCCCTTACACGACCATTCGCGCGCGAGAGCGACGTTCCGGACCATGTCGAAGGGCGTGTTGAAACCGCCGGCACCGCACCGTCTGCTGGCAGAGACGGTCCCCTTCGACCAGCCGAGGCCCCAGCTGCCACCGAAGGCAGCGGCCGACATGCTTCTCCACGCCTACTACGCGGCCGTCCACGTCATGATGCCCATCTTGCACTGGCCGACGCTCCAACACGAAGTCGAGAGGCTCTACCAGAGCCCGGACCTGCGGCAGGTTCCCGTCTCCTGGCTTTCCATGTTCTTCGCCGTCCTGGCCACGGGATGCCTGTTCAGCAGCGACGCCTACCCGGACCGGACACTGCAAGCGAGCGAGTTCCTGGAGATCTCACGAAGCCTCACGGACCCGTGGAACAACGACTTCCAGCTGGACGACGTGCGCGTGTTCTTCCTCACCTCGCTTGCCCTGAACGAGCTGAACCTGAAGTCGGCATCTTGGACTTGGCTGGGAAAAGCCGTCCGGGCAGCACAGGACCTGGATCTGCACCTCGAGGTGGGTATGCGGTCCAGAGTGGACGCGGACATGCGGCGGAGGGTGTGGTGGGCGATTTACATCCTCGACCGAACCTTATCCCTCGATCTTGGCCGCCCTTTCATGATCAACGACGCCGACTGCGATACGGCCGAGCCCGAACCCTGCGACGACCACTTCCTGCATACGGAAGGCCCCGTACATCCCCTGAACGCCAGCCCGCTCACCCATTTCATCCACGTCATCATAAACGTCGTGCGTTCGTTTACTGCTCTCCGGCAAGCCTTCACCCTGCCCGTCATCGAGAGGCCGCGCCTGGCGTCTCTCGAGCACCGCCTGGCCGAGTGCCAGAAGATGTTCCCGCCGGCGTGCGACTCCCTCAGCCCCCTCCCCGTGGCGCCGCACGTGCTGATGCCGCTGGCCTACCTGCTGAACGCGCGGCTGCTGCTGCACCGGCACAACCTCTCGCCCAGCTGCCCGCCCGACGCCCGCTACGAGGCCATCGACCAGTGCCGGGCGACGGCGCTGGACACGGCGCGCCTGATCGCCCGCACCAACGCGACCCTGGCCGACTCGGCCACCACCCTGCTGGCCGCCCACATCTTCCGCTGCACGCTGTTCCTGCTGCTGACGGGCGGCTACGAGGAGGCGAGCGTGTGCCTGCGCGCCCTCAAGTCCATCGACGCCCGCCGCGACGTCGTCGTCCCCTGCGGCCGCTACCTGGCCTTCTTCGCGCGCACGCTGGCGGCCAAGCAGCAGGAGCTGGCGGCCGTGCTCGCGCGCCCGCCCGCCCCCGGCTACCCGCCCGGCGCCGCCGCCGCCGCCGACCCCCGCGAGGTTCGCGACGCCCTTCAGCGCGACGAGGAGCTGCTCGTCTACGTCAGCGCCGACATGCAGGCCGGCGCCGAGAGCGCCTGGGTCTGGCTGGGCGCCGAGCGCGACCCCCCCGTCCTGCTGCTGCAGCCGCCGCCCCTCCGCGGCCTCGCCGCCCCTGACAAGCGCACCGGCCTCTCCGCCGACGAGCGCCTCGACTGGGGCGGCTGGGACGCCCTGGTCGAGCTCACGCGCGGCCTGGCGGCCGCCTCCGCCGCCGCCTCGTCCGCCGCCACCAGTCCCGTCGTCCCGACCTACGTCCCCCAGCTGCCCCCTATCAAGATGGAGCAGGGCCCCTGCGCCGTCCCGCGCAGCAGCAGCAGCGCCGCCGCCGCCGCCACGGCCGGGCCGCCGGGAAGCAGCAGCAATAGCCCCGCGCCGGCGACGACGAGCCCGGGCAGTCGCGCCACCGAGAGGATCAGCATCGCCAACATCATCTAATTCGATCATCATCATCAATCCTCATCATCATCATACCTCAGTACCTTATCTACCATATCTCCTTCTCATCAACATCATCACCCGCATCGAAACATACACGTACGAACAAACACACACGCAAAAGTCCGCCGTGGTTGGAGTTTCTCTCCCCTTCCTCCCCCTCCTCCTCCTCCTCACGACAAGACTATGCTATGAAATGAACGAGCCAACGGAAATGCCGATTGTTTCTTTCCACCAAGTCACGAGCGCAGCAGCACACCCCCGCTGGCTGTCGAGGTTACGTGGCGCATCTATGCGGCTGTATTGAATACTTCCCCTTCTGATGATGTCTGCATGGTTACGGTGACAACCAACCGGCCGGGCATCATCATCCCGACAGTTATAGAAGAGCAACAACGACTAGAGGGGCTTTCTGATTTTTCCACCCCTTCCTGTCTTTACACACCCATCCTATCGTCGTCACACAGAACGAACGACCTTCGATTCGAAACACCCGAACTCATTGTTTCCTTGGAGCGATTTCCTCTTTGTATTCTCGAGAGATATGGATGATACCATTCCCCTTTTTTTCTCCGGCGTCGCTTTTTTTGTCTTTCCATTCTTCTCCTCCGCCGCCGTCGCCGAGAACACAGATTTCCGGCGTAGACGACGAGCACAACCCCTTTTTACTTTCTTTCTGAACACGCAGTGATACTCTCTCGCACTCCGGGTCAAATCAAATAGAGATTCGTACTGTAATAAGATTAATACCCTGGGGGGGGCTAATCTAATTGGATAAGACGGAGTGCAGGACATGCATGCATTGTATTGCTGGCATATTGCAGCACGTCGAACTTTTTTTTGGTTTAGGGATCGACAAGACAGCGTGGATACCGCTCTTGCTGGGGGAGGCTGAATTGGCAGATCACTCGAAACCGGCATCCAGGAAGATGATACCGGTTCGATGCCTAGGCATGCATGCATGGAGCTTCATCTGCTGTATGTATAAAGTATACCCTCGCATAGTAGAGCAAAAATGCTTCCAGCACTACCTTTCCACCCCGGTATCCTTCAAAGCGCGTGACGGGTTGCTTTCTGACATGGTCGCCGACATTGCGATCTCAGCAACACAACCAAGCCAAGCGCCTCCCTGTCTGTGTGGGTTTCGAGGCTAGGCCGGCCTTTTTCGCGTCCGGAAGAACCAGCTTCGTTCGCGGACAAATCGCGTTGAACCACTTTGCCAGCGGCGACGGTTCGCGACGCACGTTCCGCAGAACCAGGTTCCGGGCGCGTTCGGTAGCCCCCCGTGGGAGTTTAGGTACCTAGTTACCAGCCTACCATCTGTCTCATCCAGATGCAGGTATCCAGACTTTCGGCCGGCCTCATGTCCGCGGTACGGCCCATGAATACATAGAAAGAAGAAGAAGAAGAAGAAGAAGAAGAAGAAGAAATGTGCCTGACCCTTGTATGTGACGACGCTGGTACTGTACTTAAGAAACTCCACGTGCATTTTCTTCCGGAGGATCCAACGTCGCCCGCCCCGTGGCTCGGCGGTACGGTACGCGGGCGCCGCCGGGCCTCTTGCGTCGTGGACCAATCAGAGCGGCTTCGTCGCCCAAAGCGGCAAGCAGCCAATTGAAGACCGGTTCGCTAACACGCTCCGACGTGGTCCTGGGGAGGTGAGGGCTGCGTCATTCATTCTGGAATAGAGGAGGTGAAGTCGGATCCTTGGATATGATCCCACAGCTCGGACTCCGACCATCTTAAGAACCCGGCCAAAGGGGTATGCCAAATCCATGGAGGTAGTATAGGTACAGTAAGTAGGTACCTGACCATCACCCCCTCAAATCGGCAGTGTTGCCTTTGCCAAACACGCGCGACGGTATGGCGGCATGGATCGTAAGCACCACCACCAACTGCACTGGAATCACAAGTCAGAAGACGACGCTCATACCGTATCTTCTCATCTACAGACTGAGCACTTCGCTGACGAGGACCCAGGAGAGCGCTCCTGTCAAAGTCTAGGTGCCCTGTGCACGGGAATACAGGCCGTCCGGTACGATCAAGGCACCATGAGCCCGCGGTGGACTTTCGCTTCGAAAACCAACAACCGACTCGGCGTTACCTGAGGCCTCTGGGTAGATGTAGGTGACGCGGGCGCGCAAGCTACAGGGGATCTTCACGTCCCCGGACGCCTGTTGTACCCGTGACCAAGGGCGCCGGAACCGTGCTGCCGGTCTACTTCCTCGAGGGGACACGTCGGTCGATACAAGTAAGAGCAGGGTGCGTGTACAACGAAAGACCCCGTGACGGTGGTCGCCGCGTCTAGCTGGGGGATGGGCATAGCGCCCCAGATCAACCATTCATGGGAATGGCACCGCCGCAGATTCCAGCGAAGGCCGGCCGGCCTCCCGCCCCGTGGGCGGCAGCACAGCGCGACGGCATCCAAGGCCACTTGCCCCCGTGGTGGCATGGAGACACACACACACATACATACACACACACTGGTCCCTGGCCGCACCATCGCGTCGTCGCGTCGTCGTCGTCGTCGTCGTCGTCGTCGTCGTCGTCGTCGTCGTCGCAGGCGCACCGGCCCCGAAGGACTCACGCAGCGATCACAGGAAGATCTCGTCGGAGGGGTAGGTTAGGCAGCAGCAGTGGACCATTTCCCCGGCCGGGACGAGCGCGTGCGCTCGGTCGTGGGTTTGCGCGCGGCGGCGGCGGCGGTGATGGTGGCCGCCGCCGCCGCGCACCACGCTGCCGGGCGTTCGGGGCCGGAGTTCGAGAAGCTCGAACCCCGCGCGCGAAATGGTCTGTCTGCAAGCGACGGACAGGCGGGCGGGCGGGCGCCGCTGGTAAAGTAAGTAAGTAGTGGACGGGCGCGCGACGCTTGCATCTCCTTCTCTCTTTCTCTCTCTCACTCCCTCCCTCCATTTTGCCTTTCTTCGCCATGACTCCTTTTTTGGGGGGGTTTTCCCTCGGGTGCGCTTCCCGTCTCCACGATGAAGGAAGCTGGGCACGGAGGAGTCCTGTGCCGCACACTAGTGGCCGCTGCTGCGCTTGGCTGTGGCCGTAACGAGCAGCTCGCCCGAACAGGCCACGGAAGCAGCCGGCATCGCGGCACCGTTGACCTACTGGACCTCGACACCGGGGCGTTGTGAAGGGGGGGAAAAACCATGTTGACGTTCCAGGGGCAGTTGAAGATATTCAGGATGGCCAGAAAGGCTGCTGTGCGACGTGCATCGTCGAAGATCTAACCGATCTCCGTACCCTGATCTGGTCACGATTAATAAGGTAGGCAGTTACCTGGGCTATTTACAGTATCCCCACAGGGGAACCCTTGCATCGCATGGCTCAGCCGTTAAGGTACCTGGCTGGATGGTAGGGCTGTGTCCTCCAATGGTACCTACCTAGGTAAGTACTTATTTAAGGTAGGTACAGGATACCTACCTTAGGCAGCAGTTCCAGAAACCCTAAGATCAAGAACAAGATCAAGTGCTCCCGGGCGTACGCAGGCGGTGAGGTTTCTTGTACTGCAGCTGGTCCCTTGGTGGCCTCGACCACCAGGCTTCAGGCGAATCAAAATATAAGAAAGTTTTTCTGC
Organism: Xylariomycetidae sp. FL0641; assembly: GCA_022376655.1. Taxonomy (NCBI): domain Eukaryota; kingdom Fungi; phylum Ascomycota; class Sordariomycetes; species Xylariomycetidae sp. FL0641. The sequence goes on from JAJJKE010000043.1 coordinate 133,301, forward strand.
CAACTGTCATCTTTACGAAGGAAATAGCGGCACGAGCTGCGGTGAGATGTCGAAATTGAATGCAGTGAGATGTCGAGATTTGAACAAGGGCGGTGGCGTGAAGAAAGGCTAAGTTACTGGTGTCTTGGACTCTTGGCTTCCTTCAGCGCTGCCTCGCTTCGCTCCGCGCACGTTGACTGGGTGGTGTGAAGGGTGGGCTATACCGATTTCGACGATAATGGAGATTGCAGATGTTCAGCTCCTGCAACGTAGCCATGCCTCGTCCAGGCTAAGTTGACAAGTCCAGTGGGACACGAAGAGACCGCGCTGCTTGGCAGGATATCACCAGGTGTCTTGGACACTAGACATCGCGAGTATAAGTTGACTCACCGGCCACCTGAAAACGGCGTGTTAACTTCTAATAAGTCTCCCACGCCCATCCCACCAAGGTCTTTTCCATACCTCCCCCAACAACCTGGAAAGATCCTGAACAATACACCACTCCCAACTCGTCACCACATCCACATCAGCAGCCATGGCCCTCACCTTCTCCGGACCCCACGCCCATCTGGCCGGCGCCCTGCTCTCCGGCAGCGACGCCGCGCAATTCGGCCCCCGCGCCGTGGACAGCCCGCACTTCCCCTCGCTGCACGCGCGCAACGACTCGTCCGCCGACACGTGGGACCTGTACATCGACGCGCCGAGCGACGAGTACTCGTTCGCGGCCTCGGTGGTGGCGGCGTGCGCCGGCAGCACCACCGTGGTCGCCCTGCGATGCACGGCCGGGCCCTCGGTGGCCGACCTCGGCGACGGCTACGTCGCCGAGGCGGAATGCGGTAGCGACAGTCCTGTACGTACCTACCTACTTACCTTTTACCCAACCTTCCTTCTCTCTCTCTCGCCCTTGCCTTACTCACACCCACACCCACACACCCGCACACACACACACACACACACGCATATACTAACCCGCGCGGCGCCCCCCCGCCTCCCAGGAACAAACCGTCACCTACGCGCCGGACCTCTACTACGTGGCGACGTCGACGTCGGTGGCCGGCGCCGGCGCCGTGGCCATCACCGAGAGCTGCTCTCTGCGGGGGACGACGGCGGCGGCGTGCACGGCGTCGGTGTCGGTGTCGGCGTCCGGCACCTCGACGCAGACCGCCAGCGCCACCACCGCCTCCGGCGCCGCCTACCACCGCTTCCAGGTGCCCGTGACCGCCGGCGCCGAGAAGACCGCCGAGGCCACCGCCCAGTGCCAGGGTGGTACCGACGACGGCGACGACGGCCCCGGCGGCGCCGCCCCGGGCTTGGGCGTCCGCGCCGCCGCCGCCTGGGCCCTCGCCGCCGGCGTCGGTGCCGTCGGCTTCCTCGCTGCTGCTGCGTAAAGGGTACGACGGATGACGACGGAGAAGAAGAAGAAGAAGGCCCGACCGCGGGCTCGTGGGGGATGACGACTGGACCTTATGCGGGTTCCCTTCCTGCGGGATTGTTGATGGTTCGACGAACGGGTCATGAGATAGATACCCCGAACGCCCTTGTTCATCGCGTTGCGTTTCTCTGCTATGGAGTAATATACCGCGGCTTGTTGCCGCATTCATGATGATCTTGCTTGCGCTCGTATCGGATATGACGTAAAGCTTAGACGGGGAACTCTGTGCTTTAAGTGACATCGTCTTTCATTATTACAAGTTTCGAATACTGCTTGCCTGGTAGTGATGGTGGTGTTGCCACGCCAAAGTCAAAATTAAGATCTCTTCCCCCATCATTATCATACCCTCCAGCGTATGTCCTAGACATCAACCATACCAATATGCGCCACACACCCCAAGACTGTCCTTACTTGTGCTTCTTCTTCTTTCCGTCATCCTTCTTACTACTCTCTCCCTTACTGGTGTGCTGCTTACTGCTTTCCGCCTTACCGCTTCCCTGCCTAGACGGAGGTTGCATCAAGAAGGACTCAGACCAAGCCTCAGCCGCCCTCTTTTTCTCCAGTAGCCTCTCCTTCGCTCTGCCAAAGCCCGGCTTGTTTGGCGCCTAACCAATTAGCTTGCCGATGACGAAGGTGAAGAGCTTACACCAATCAAGCGAGTGGTAGCCTTGAGGCGACGCATCTGGGTTGTTCGTGTCCGGGAAGTTCTTGGCGAAGATGTAGATGTACGCGTGGCACATTTCGTGTGCGAGCGTCCCCACGTAGTCGGAGACAGTCCACTCTGACCGAGTGTAGATCGTGATGGCGCTCTCCGTCTCGTCGTATTTCGCATGCTTGGTGGATGAGCTCCCCTCTCTGACTGGAACAGGAAACGTGAGTCCACTGTGTAGGTAGGTTCTCGGGTCTTGCGTCTGTTCACCCACCCCTGACTTTGACCAAAGGTCTAGGCCCAGCCTTCCATTCCGTCTCGGTATTCAACAAGCCAAAGAAGAACACTTCGTCGAGACGAGTTTTATAGACCTTCAACATCTTTAGAATAGCCTCGTCATCCAGGGCGGCGGCTTCGTTGAGCTTCTGCACGTATCCCTGGAACCCAGAAACTCGATGCCCATCCGGTCTCAACGTAGCCGCTGATGATCTCTCTACCAGATGGCGAAGAGTTCGGGTGCCGTGCTCCAACTTTTGGGGCAAGATGCGTCGCAATGTTGGCGATCTCGGTACGTATGCATTAGCCCTGTTCTTCAGTTTGCCGACCAGCTCCTTGTCGTACTTATCCATCTTTATCAACCGCCGCAGCTTTTGCTGTGTGAAGAGAAGTGTCGGCTCCGTGTATCCCTCTTCAAGGGTATGGCGGGAGTACTGATGGACTTATCGAATGCCAAAGACTTCTTGAGCTACGACCTGCTGGTGGATATATAAGGTGCTGGAATGACATGAGTGAGTCGTTCTCCGTTGATGAAATGACTGGCAGATTTGAATCTAAGGGAGGAAGGCCGGTACCCAGCTACTATTGAATGCCCCTGAGTTTCACCACGTCGGATGGATGAATGTTGCGAGGCCAGTTCACCGTTTCAGTCCCGCATCGATAGGGTGGTTGCGACTGCCACCACACTACGGGAAGGAACTGGACAATTTCATGGGGCTTCTCGAAGGCCAATGCCAATTAGGTGAGAGGATATCCTGAACCGTCGCTCACTGTGACGCCCTTGGCGCTTTTGGTTCCCAGAGATACGGAATATCAGACCATACTACCTGCTGGTCTTCAACGCGGTCCATGTCCTAAGCCATACGGGATATTTGGAACGTCGGCTCAATTGCTAGGTCCTGTGTCGGATGACCGTACTCCGGGAAGCTAAGAGACCGGCGATGAAGAAGCCTGGAGAGTCTCATAGCGTCACGCAACAACCACCACCACGCTGGCGCTGGTGATGCCTCCGTCCTCCCCCAGAATCCTGGGTGCTCCTGTGCTTATGGTGTTTCCCAGACCCATGCCCAACCGTTTCTTTACCCTTCCCCTTCCCCTTCCCCTTCCCCTTCCCCGTCGCCTCCTCGAGTCCCTCACTGTCCCTCCTAGTCGGTTTGTACTTGGTGTGTGCCCTATCCCACGCATCTTCCAGTCCTGAATTCCCGGGTACCTAACCTCTCAGAATGTTCATGATGAAGCGGAAGATGGAATACCATTCTCTTACATGGGACTCTTCTTGGTGGCGGACGTAGTTGGTGGCGAAGATAAACAGGTAAGCGTGCGCCATCTCGTGAGCCAGAGTCCCGACGTAGTCACCCAGGCACCAGCTCTCCCTGTAGTAGATCTTGATGATATTATAGCCCGGGCTATAATGGCCATGGCTTGTTGTAGTTAGGTCCTTTATGACTGGATCCAAAGAAGGTTAGTATCGCGTTTACGGTTCCAGAGGTTTCGCATCATGCTTACCGTCGAAGTAAACCAAGTGCTTGTCCGTTTTCGTCGATCCTCTAAGGAGACCGAAGAAGAAGGAAGCATCGAATGCGCCCATGATGTCCTTGAGTATTCGTCTCAAGTCGGTTTTCTCTGGGTGTTGGTTCATGTCATAGTGTTGCGTCAAAAGTTGCCAGAGATAGTCGCGCTCGGGAGCCGCAGCCGCATAATCTGCCTTGACCAGGTCACACAGCTCGCGTCTGCTGAACTCATTCTTGTCATCAGGGCTTTTCCGAGCATGTACTGGACGTGCCTTGTAAATCCCAGCTCTTGCTCTCAGTACTTCGAGCATTCTCTCTATTTCTCGAGGATCGATATAAAATGGCTCGGGCTGCGGAGCACTAACCGGCACCATCTCGATCGCGTCTGGGTGTGAGGCCATCCTGTACGGTAGACCAGTTACGCCTGTGTCCTGCGAAGTATTGAGATGCGAATGCCGAGCCGTGTAGTATGAAGACAGCCAAGAACGCTGAAAGGTATCGTATGTGGCTGTCGCGGTCGCTTTCCAGGTAGATTAGCATAAGTAGCAATGGAAGTAGAGAGTGTGGCAGGGAGCAATTTGACCCCCACAGGACTTGTCGACTCACCAGGCGAGACGTCGAGCTTGTCTGAATCTAGCACTTGCAACAAGTTACACGGTCTAAACCGCATAGTATCTTGCGAATGAGGCACACATGGAAATGCCGTGGCATGGCGGTCTCAGATCGTCGCTATGTTACCTTGAAGGTTGGGCCCGAAGAGCGTGGTGATGTTTAAATATTCCGCTGCGCCAGTTCGGGCATGAAAGAACCATTCCCAAGCGAGTGCAACGCGCATATCCAGAGCTTCTCCGGCCAGCCAACAAGCAGGAAGCAAACAACAGAGCCCGGTTCCGGGTGCGCACCATCCGGGCACCCAAGACCAGTGACTCTTTCGAGGGATAGCGATAGCAAATGAAGCCATGTGGGCCAATGATATGGACGCTCGACACAAGCAGGGCATCGGAAGCAGACTGGCTTCTTTGTTCGCGCAATCGAGGCCTCGGTGTGTGGGTGTAGACTGTTGGGCTCATCGCGGCCCTCGGGACCGACGCTTCGGCATCGAGGTCTCCTTTGACATATCTCCCAAGCGAGATGTTTGCTGGCACGGACCAACAGCTTCGCAGAAGTTACACGACTTGATAACGGCAATAGTCAGACCATGAGACGACTAAATGCTAGTCTGTCCGTCTCGTCTCGGACTCGGGCGCACTCCTGCTTCCCCGAGTCGTGAGGCAAAGGTAGAAAGAGACATCTCCGTGTGGAAGCGGTATCTCGTTGCGGCATGCTCCATTATCTCCACCGCAAGAAAGGTGAAAGGGTCGAGGGGCATATATTGACTCCTTTTCTAGCCATAACTGAACAAGTGGTATGTGCCAAACTATTTTCATTGCTTCATAATCTTGCTTTTGCTCATCAACGTCATCAAGACCACTGTTCAAACGATCTTGGTCTATACACCGTGTCTATGCGAAGACGCTAAATTTCTTCAAGGCCTGCCGGAGTGCCAACGTCTCGCAATTCTATTCCAGCCTGTGCTGCTTAACAGACAGAGTGGGTCTTGCCATGCTTGCCTTGAAGCGAGTGTTGCTCATTCTGTACAAAGTGTCAGCTTCAGTATCTGCAACATAGCTGAGTTTAATGTACTTACCTGGAAGGCAGGGTGGTTGTGCTTGGACCGGTTGCCTTGCACGGTGTGCTTGCGGATGAAGTCCTGGTGTTGCTTGACGGTTTCCCGATCCATCTCCTCCAGCAGACCTTGGCACAACTTGATGTCGCAGATCAACATGTCGCATCGGTTCTTGGAGAAGTCCTCTCGAACCACGACACGCAGCATCTTCAGTTTGTTTGTGTGCGGCGCCATCGTATACGCCGGTACGACCCAACCGCGGGCGCGCAACTTATGCGCCAACGCGAACTCGTCGTAGTGGCGATCTTCTTTCTCAGGGAATCGGAAAGCGACCAAGGGCAGGCCCTCGCCAGACTTCTTGCTCATGATGATGAACCCTAGCGCTTCCAGGGCATCGGCCAGGTAGTCGGCCGTGCGTGTCAGGTTGGACATGATCGCACGGTAGCCCTTCTTTCCCAGTCGGATAAGCTGGTAGTACTGGCCTATGACTTGGCTGGCACCTTTGGAGAAGTTCAGGGTGAAAGAGGACTGGTCGGCGCCCAGGTAGTTGATATTGAACACAAGCTCCTGTGGCAGGTATTCGGCCGCTCTCCACACTACCCAGCCGACACCGGGATAGACGAGACCGTACTACAGCTCGGTCAGTCAGAGCTCTCGTTTTGCCATACCATGGGGTACTCACCTTGTGACCAGACACGTTGATGGAGACGACCTTCTCGCACCGGAAGTCCCACTGCAGCTCTGGAACGACGAAGGGAGCAACGAAACCGCCACTGGCCGCGTCGACGTGGATAGGGCAGTCGATGTTCCGCTCGACAAGCAGATCGTTGACGGCCTTGACGTCCTCATATTCTCCCGTGTAGGTGGTGCCGAGAATGACACAGATACCAATAGTGTTCTCGTCGACGAGGTTGACGGTCTCTTCGGGGTCGATGACGTAACGGTCGGGGGTGCAGTACACCAGCTTCTCGTCGACCTCGAAATAGCGGGTGGCCTTCTCCCAGCAGACCTGGACGGCCGAAGACATGACGATGTTCGGGTTCTCGGTGGATTTGCCCTCGGCCTTTCTCTTGTTCTTCCAGCGCTTCTTCATGGCCAGCACGCCGAGCATGATGGCTTCCGAGCTGCCAATGCAGGATGTTCCCACGGCGCCATTGTCTGCACCGTCGACGGTCGGGGCGTGGAAGAGGCGGCCGATCATGGAGACGCATCGGTTTTGGATGTCGGCAGACTGGGGGTATTCTTCGTAGTCGATGAAGTTCTTGGAGAAGGATTCAGCCATGAGCTTCTCCGCTTCGTCTTCCTGAAACCCGATAATGTTAGCAGGTAGCTTGCACATATCGAGGAGGGTCTCTAGGCCAAGTATTACCATGTACGTAGTCACGAAGGAGGCCAGGCTGAGGAGTGCGTGGTTAGCTAGTCAGATCGGCTCTCTTGGGGGCGAAGAAGCAGCGTACTTAAGCATGGGGTTGCCGTCCAAGCTCAGCTCATCCTTGATCATGCGGTAGGCGACCTCCTTGGGCATCTCGCCCTCGGGCATCTCATGCTTAGGGAGGTCCTCGGCGGCAAACTTGGAGCCATAAACGCTGGTCGTGAAGCTGTCCTCGTCGGTGCTCAGCTGAAGGCTGATCTTCTTGACAGCCTCAGGTAAAGAGCCGAGCTCGTGGTCCTGAGGGATCTTGGAGAGGTGCACCATGATGACTACTACAGGTGAGGGGACTGGCGTTGCGCTCGGGAGGAGAGTCGGTAAAGATAAGGGAGGGAGAGAGAGAGAGAGAGAGAGAGAGAGAGAGAGAGAGAGAGAGAGAGAGAGAGAGGGCGCAGAGGGACTTGGATCAGGTTTTGTAGTCTCAGGACGAGTACAGGCTGGAAAGCTCGGAGTTCTCTCGTGCACCCACATGGACCTATGACCGTTTCCCTCCAACCTGTGTCGGGTGTGTCGCAACGTGTATCGATGCGGGCATGGCGGGGTAGCTTCCAGCGCTACGACAAGCTCGACAGGGGCCACAGCACGCTGGCAGCCTGGCCCTGGCACTGGCACAGGTACCAGATCGATCTCCTGTAAAGGTGTAATACCGGTATCAGCTGTCTTCGCCCTCGATGTGTGCTCGTCTGTCGGGTCTCCCTTCGCAATACAGGTATTCTCGTCACATGTTCACGGCGATGAAGCACAATATTCTTTGGTACTAAGTAAGTACCTAGGCTGCTAGGTTAGGTTGAGATCTCAGCCTGATAATTCTTAGGCGCTTCTGTGGACGGTGGGACCCTATGACATGCAGTTTAGAGATCGGGAATCGGATCGTAGGCTCCCATGAGTAATGGTGATCTGGCGGTGAAGCTTTCCTACCTCCCCCCGCGCTCTTCTTACCTGAATAAGATACCTTTCATGCACGGTTCTCCCACATAATGTAGGAACTGATATCTGCCTCCTATGCCTTGTTTGACTTGTTTGACGCATCATGCCTCGCTGCAAATCTCGTGGTACCCCAAGATGCAAGCTTGGCTAAAAAACGCGCCGATCAGCAAGAGGGAAAGGGGAGTGGTGACGGCGTACTGGAACTCGGATGGGCGCGAAACACGCCAAATCTCATGTGGCCAAGGGTTGGCGAAAAAGCTTGGCTTTGATTGACCCTGGGGCGCGCATTAGCTGCACCGCCTACGTGGCCTAGAGCCCCGCCTAGCCGCGGATCCAACCGCCAACGGCCACTTGCTCGAGAAACTTGGCAATCTTGGAACCACCGCAGAACACCCATCCATCCACCTGTTCCGACCAACCCGGTCATACTGTATCTGGTCCCAACGCAGCTTCACGCCGAGAGGTCGAATAAAAATCTTGCAAAGCCCATCAACGCCAGTCCTCGCAGCTTCATGATGCCGTAAAACTACCTCTATGGTCACACAAGCATTTGTTGATCAAACAGATATTGTCCACGGGCCTCCCATACTGCCGACTTTTCCAACCCTTTGATACAGCCCTCCACGAACTTCACAGACTCGTCGAAGGCGTTTCTCGGTTCTTGTAGGTCTTTCCGGTCCAAAGTGATGGGATCAGACCATTCTGATACAGAGTCGCACGAAATGGAACTTTCGTCTCCGAACTCCATTTTCGTAGGCTCTTGAAATACCTCTGCAAAGGTATACACTTTGTTCTCACAGCTCCCTAGTGCGATCTTCGTCGCTGTAGACTTGGTCAGCACAAGGCACCGACAGGTTTCGTGGATGAGGTACCTTCCGACGCCTGCTCTTGCAAATCGTGAAGACCTTCGAGAAAATTCTTCTTTAAATATTCGGTCGTCTTGGAGATAATGAAATGCTCGGGGCGGTTGGAAATCTTTAGGCGATGATCCAAAGATGAGGGCGATGAAGAATCCAGATCACCCCCGACCTCCTTAGACCAAGCCTCGAACTGATCCGCCAAGTTTTGAACATGTTGTACGGTGAACTTCGATTCGATGTGTTGCACCTCCACTGGCATACCCTCCACCGGCTTCGGCATAGCCTCCAACAGCTTCGAGAGCGCATCTCTACACTCTCCGACACCCTTCTTGACAGGATCGACATCCTTCTCGTCAGGAACGACACCCTCCTTGACAGGACCGGCGCTCATTTTGATCGACCTATATGGGGTCGAGATGGTCAATAAATGATCGGGGGAGGTAAACAGGAATGCGTAGCTGGGAGACTTCAAATGTGGTGCAAGATGAGCCCAAGGGCGCCTTAGCGAAGATGAAGTACTTGCAAATGGGACAAAGAGAGCTAGGAGTACCAGGAAGGTCGCGGGCATTTCATTACAGCACCAACTGCGCACTGCCAACTGCACGTGGCCAACACGCACTTGTGTTACCAAAGGGCAATCATCCAGCGCCCAACATCGTGCACGTCCCGCCTCGTAAGACTAAGTTGGAAGTCGGAACCGACGCGGGACGGAGGTGAAAGAAACAAACCGACTTCTGGACTCAGCTGCAATACATAATCCTATGTCCTTGCATTATATACACTTAAGCCTACCTAGGTACATACCTTTCCTTTCTTTCCATCTTATATACCCACCTCAATCCTCATCATGAGACGCCGTCAACGAGCTAGCAAGCCCCTGCATCCGGCGGCCGAGCAGATCATCCGAGCTATCGAGCTTAACGATGCTCTTGGACTTTGATCCGAAGCGTGTCCTGTTGTTCTTCTTCTTCTTATTTACACCGGAGCCTGCGTTCGGGTTCCCGGTTCCATTCTGATGGCCATTCACATCGGCTCCGCCTTGGTCCGCACTGCTCGACTGGTCCCTGCGCGACTCGTCACTGACTGTTCGAGCTCGGGCGCGCGTCATATTGATTTCGAGAGGCCGATCCTCGTCGCCGCTGGACTCGGTGCGGAAGTGATGGCGTGGCTTGCCAGTATTACCAGTATTGGGAACCACCAGCCCGAAAGTCCGGGCACGGCGCTCGGTGTCGCTTATTTCGGCGCCGTTGAGCAAGTCGGTGGCCCAGTCGGCGCAGCGATCGATGAGCTTCCAGGCCGGGGGGTAGATCGAAGGAAACTGGGTGAAGCCGTGACTTATGCCGGGTATCAGGACGACCTCGGCCACGTCTTTCTCGTCCAGATCCGTGACATCGGGCAAGCCCGGTATGTCCTGGGAACGCCGTTGCGAGCGCTCGGCCTGCTTGGCGCGCCGTAGCCGTCCGGCGAAGATGACAGTATCGTCCACAAGTGGGTCGCGCTCTCCTGTGAGGAAATATGTCTTGGGGAAACGCTGTAATAGCAGATCTGGCGCTAGGATTGGTGACAGTAGGTAGTCCTGCGAGAAGTCTGGCCTGTTGTGAGGACCGATGTAAAGAATGATCATGGCGCGCATCATCTCGGGCGTCAGGACTCGGTCGTTGAAGTAGGAAATCATCGATGCCATGGCCAAGCGCGTGCGCATGGGTTGAGCCCGATGGGACAACGACTTCGTGTCTCGGTGGATAGCGGGGGATAACGGAGGAGATTTCGACCAAGTTTGCGGGTTGGCATGCGAGAACTCTGGCTGGGAACTGCGGATATCGTCTTTCGCCGCTTCAGGCTTTTCTTTCGCTGCCTTTGTGCCCGTTGCCTGAGGGAATGGGAACTCATCCTCCTCGTCCGACTGGTGAGGCGTACCAACAAGATCGTTGTATTGCATGCTTTTTCGGCGAAGGTAGTCCTTATTCGTCCCGCGCATCCGGCGATCCTTGATCAAAGACATCTGTTCGTCGGACATCCAATTCCCAATGTTCATATCCAAGCCCGGGTAGAGCAATACCAGACCATCGGGCACCGGAAGGTCTGTCCGGTCCGCTTGTGGCACGGATGCCCGACGGTTTGTGGTGGCGCTTTCGATGATCATCAGTGTCATTGCCGTTGCGAGATTTCCGCCAGCACTATCCCCTGTAACCACAATGTAGGGAGTCTGACGCCCTGACATGCCTATGCAACGGCCCTTGCTCTGAATGATGGTAGTGTAAACGTCGAAACATTCGTTCAGGGCGTAGGGATATGGATATTCGGGAGCCTTTTGGTAATCGAGACTCAAGACCGGCAAACCGGTCCTGCCAGCCCAGGCGAAAAGCTTGTCATCGTTGCAGCGGGGATCCATAGCGACGAACCCACCTCCTGGTATATCCAGGATCATTTTGTTGATATGTTCCAGATCGGAGATGGGACCGTCGTAGTATAGCCACCCTGAGACTGGCTCTTTGTAATCGCTCGTACTGGGCCTTGGTATACGAATAGCCCGCGGCGGCCAACGGGTGAAACGAGGTCGCATCAAGTTCTGCAGAGCTCGAAGATATGGCGAAGTGCCTTTGTTCCAGCTTACCCGTAGGTGTTCTACGGTCAGCATCCCTCTGACCTTGCGGACCTTCTCATCTGCACGCTCTGCCGAAACCAAGTAGTAGACTGTAAAGACCATGCTGGCTATGTCCCTAAGCCATTTCTTTTTTATCCTCATCGCGGTCCAGAAGCCAGCATCGAGCGCAGTGAGGACCCAGGTTGCGCGGAAATACGACGCGGTATACATGTTCGCCATGGGCTCTGGGCTTGCGAGTCCGACGAGGGTGCTGAAGTTGCGAGCAGCATAGAGATACATCATCGTGATGACAACTGTCTGCCATGGCGTCAACGCTTTCGAGCAGATTTTCGACAAAACTCGGGCGACAGGAGGCCCATGCCGACGACCCCTGGATGGCTACCGTGTGAGCAGGCATAAGTCTACCTGGAGATGTGGGAACTCACCTGAACAAGTACGCAGACCAGAATGCCAGCACGGCTAGCACCTGGAGCCTGCGCGACTTGACCGAGGGCCTACCGAGAACATGATCTATCATGATTGACAAGCAAGGTGCACTGCAAATCTCAAAGCAAAGACTGCAAAGGCGAAAGGGGTTTCTCGGCGAAGCGCAATTGAGGATGAGCAACGTTCGGGAGAGCTGGGAGCAACAGAGTGCTGACGACAAGGGGATGACGGCGGCCTGCCCTAGACCATGGTGTAGAGAGATCGTCTGAGAGCGAACATAGACCCAGGCTGAGGCATTGCTCGGATGATGGAAGAGTAATGGCACCCAGGACGCGGATGGGGATTGAGTCAGGTCTGAAAGTCAAAGCGGCAGGCGAGGAAGGTGTCCAAGATCAATGGTATTGTTGCGGCGGGCCGCATGAACGGAAATAGGACGGTTGAAAGCTGGCTACCGAAAGCCGCCTGCGGCCTTGCAGGACTGCGCCCTTGAAGAAGTAGGTAGGTACAGCGGAAAAGGGGGACGCTTGGCGAAGAGCACAGCGTGGAGTTCTGTAGCTGGAAAAGGCGGACAGCGGACAGAAGATTGCTTGTGATACGGTTCGGCTGAGGCGTACAGTAACGGGCCCGGTGGTGTGAGTGTCGCGCCGAGCGGGCGCCTCTGACGTTTGCGTCAAGGCAGGTATGGCCGGCCGTATGGTTCAGGTTGCTGCCACGAATTGGCATGTGAAAGTGGCACCTGGCCAGTCGGACCAGTGAGAAGGGCTGCCACCATTCCAGCGCAATTCCAGGTTCCCCATGCCCCGCTCAGCGCTAAGTCCCAGTAAGTATTTAGGAACGTGACCGCGTGCAGAGCCCCACGATCATGTGGCGGTCGAGGGCCCCTGGGGTCAAGGGGTCAAGGGGTTGAAGGGAGGGGGGGTAATTGTTGATGTATTTTGTTGGTTTTAGATGCCCTGTAGGCTACCACTAGAAACGGGGTTTTATAGCGGAACGCCCGCACCTTCCACCACACGGCCATCCACCACGAGCAGCTTCGAAGAAGCGCGAGAACACCACCAACGAGCGGGCGTTCCATCAGAATGTACCCGAAATCCATCAAATTCGCTCTCCATCCATGATTCCATCATTCCTTGGTATATCGACGAAAAGACCTGACCGTCAATCCATATCCGAACCACTTCCGTCAACCATTCCGTTCCCTGGTCAGACCGGACCCACGAGACCCTGTGTCAATCGTGCCGCTGGTACGCAGAAAAACCGGCAATGGGACCTTTTGTAGACCGCAATATTCGTTGAAACGCGTCGAATTCCGTAGCCGAAACAACAACTCCGATGGATTCTTGATGGATTTTTGATTCGTTGTAGAAAGGGGGAAATTCTGATGATTTTAATGCTTCGTAGGAAGGGTGGGAGAATTCCGATGGATTCCGAATAGGCTTATGGTCGGAACAAGCTTCCAGATAGCTTCCAAAAGTGGGAAACGAATAGCTGTTCTGATGAACGATAGAAACGAATGACTTGCTAAGGCATATTTCCTTCGGGAGCGCGCCAACGGCTTCGAAAATGCAGGCATCGCCAAGTGAAGGGAGGGGGGGTAATTGTTGATGTATTTTGTTGGTTTTAGATGCCCTGTAGGCTACCACTAGAAACGGGGTTTTATAGCGGAACGCCCGCACCTTCCACCACAAGTGTAAGGAGGGGGGGTAATTGTTGATGTATTTTGTTGGTTTAGATGCCTTGTAGGCTACCATTAGAAACGGGGTTTTATAGCGGGACGCCCGCACCTTCCACCACACGGCCATCTACCTCGAGCAGCTTCGATAAGAAGCGCGAGAAATACCACATACGAAAGGGCGTCCCGCCAGAATTGCCCTCGAACCCTTTTCCATTCCATGATTCCATCGTTCCTTGAAGACCGGAAGAAACCTGACCGTCAATCTATATCCGAACCACTTCCGTCAACCATTCCGTTCCCTGGTCAGACCGGACCCCGAGACTCTGTGCTACCGTGCCGCTGGTACGCAAGAAAAAACCCGGCAATGGGACCTCTTGTAGACCGCAATATTCGCTGAAACGCGTCGAATTCCGTTACCGAAACGCAATTCCGATGAATTCTTTTAATGGATTTTTAATTCGTTATAAAAGGGGGAAATTTTGATGATTTGATGCTTCGTGGGAAGGTGGGAGAATTCCGAATGGCTTGTGGTCGGAACGTGCTTCTGTATGGCTTCCAAAGGTGGGAAACGAGTGACTTTTCGACCAGAAGATTCAAACGAATCGAAACGAATGACTTGCTAAGGCATATTCCTTCGAGAAGCGCACGCGTAACGGTGTCGAATCTGCAAGCATCGCCAAGTGTAAGGAGGGGGGGTAATTGTTGATGTATTTTGTTGGTTTAGATGCCCTGTAGGCTACCACTAGAAACGGGGTTTTATAGCGGGACGCCCGCACCTTCCACCAGGGTCGAGGGGATACGAGTGGTTTGCAACACTAATAAATAGGTACGGGTTTTAACGGCTTTCTGGTTAAACGCTGGACCTACTATAAGATAGTGCAAGCAGCCGAGTGTGTTCTTTGAGGCGGTCGAGATGTCTGGTTAGAGACCTCGACCTATTATGGCTCATCTTCGCCAGTGGCATCTTGGTCTGCTGGCCCATCACCAGATGGGCGCATTGGTCCAAGGAACTGCCAATAAGGATTTGGGAGTGTGAGGTAGGTAAGCCATCTTCACCAAACTAATGGAGGACCGACCACGGATTTCGTCGAACATACCAACGACAGCATTGGCAGCAATTCATCTGACGCAACAGAATGCTTGTATCTCAATTCCCTTGCAAGTGGAAGACGACTCAGCCGACCCGACGAATCTCGGTGCGCAGTTGATACGAGGGTCGAAAGTCTGGCGAAGGAAATTGAAAAGAAGAGTGTGGTCGGATTCAGCCCATCGCACGAAAGCTTACCTAGGTATCTCAAGAGGGGAAACAGCAATTTGAGTGGCAGGTAAAAGCCTACGGGAGAAGCGGTGGGCTAGGTCCGTTCATCAGATGCGGCAGCACAGGTTCAACCGGTTGGCAGCTTGGCAACCTGGCAACCTGGCGGGCATGTGGGAGCTGGCTCGTGGCTGGAGCGAGACCGAGATCGGATGCGAAACCCCAGTTCACAGTGTCCTTATCGATAAAAGAATATATTCTTGACATTTTGGAGCACGAAATTGGGCAATCGGACAGCGCGATGATTCACACCCGCCCAGGCACGGCATTGGAGTTGGAAGCTGTCTTCGCTGGACTTTCTGTCGCCGTCCTGCTTCATTCGGTGAAGCTGCCTGTGGCCTCGTTGGCAAGCTCCAATTCCCTGTGTCGCCTGTTCTTTTCCTGTTCGCCCTCGCCCCTCCTCTCACCAATTCCGCTCGCGGTCCTTGCCCGCCCAGCACCCTACCATGGCTCTTCGACTGTCCACACGGCGTCTAGCCCTCGGCGGCTTTCGATCCTTCTCGTCTCAAGCAAGCGCTGCATCCTCCAACCTGTCGCCAGAGGCGAAACAGGCCATCGCTCGAGATGCCGCCCTTCCAAATCCTGATCCCGCCGACGATTCCCCCAGCGCTGCCCTCGTGAAGGAGCATGCCAAATACATGCTCGCGACCTATGCCCGTCCGCCTCCTGTCTTCGTCAAGGGTGAAGGCTCCTACATATGGGACTTGGAAAACCGCCGCTATCTCGACTTCACTGCTGGTATTGCTGTCAATGGCCTTGGACATTCCGACCCTGGTCTTTCCCGCATAGTCGCTGACCAGGTTGGTACGCCTTCGATTGCTGTATAGATGTTGGAATCTGACTGTCTAACCATTCAGGCGAATACTCTGTGGCACGCTTCTAACCTATACTACAACCCCTGGACCGGTGCCTTGTCTCAGTTGCTGGTGGAGAAGACCCTGGAGTCGGGCGCAATGCACGATGCCGCGACTGTATTTGTTTGCAACTCCGGCTCGGAAGCCAATGAGGCCGCTATCAAGTTTGCTCGCAAGGTCGGCAAGTCACTAGACTCTACAGGGTCTAAGCACGAGTTTGTATCATTCCAGGGCTCTTTCCACGGCCGAACTATGGGAAGTCTGTCGGCGACGCCAAACCCCAAGTACCAAGAACCATTCGCACCCATGCTGCCGGGCTTCAAGTATGGGACGATCAATGACCTCGCTGCCATTAACGACCTCGTGACTGAGAAGACCTGCGGTGTGATCATTGAGCCCATTCAGGGCGAGGGAGGCGTCAATGCCGCCACCGACGAGTATTTGATTGCTCTAGCTAAGCGGTGTCGGGAGGTAGGCGCGGTCCTGATCTACGATGAAATCCAGTGCGGTCTTACTCGGACCGGCAATCTCTGGGCACATGGCCACCTGCCTAAGGAAGCCCATCCAGACGTTCTTACGACTGCGAAAGCGTTGGGCAACGGATTTCCCATTGGTGCCACCATTGTGAACAACACAGTCAGCGAGAAGATCAAAGTTGGTGATCACGGTACCACTTTTGGCGGTAACCCGATGGCTTGTCGACTGGCACACTACGTCGTGTCTCGGTTGTCGGACCCGCAGATGCAAAAGGAGGTCCTGGCCAAGTCCGACATCTTCCGGCAGCGATTCCAGAAATTGCGGGAGCGCTTCCCTGATCTCATCACCGAGATCCGTGGCCGTGGTTTGATGCTCGGCGTCCAGACGACTCAAGACCCATC
Organism: Xylariomycetidae sp. FL0641; assembly: GCA_022376655.1. Taxonomy (NCBI): domain Eukaryota; kingdom Fungi; phylum Ascomycota; class Sordariomycetes; species Xylariomycetidae sp. FL0641. The sequence continues at coordinate 149,783 of JAJJKE010000043.1, forward strand.
ACCCATTATCAAGGCTGCTCGAGAAAGGGGGCTGTTGGTTATTACTTGCGGGACGAACACTCTTCGTTTCGTGCCGCCACTCACCATCAGCCACGATGAGATTCACAGCGGTCTGGACATTCTCGAACAAGCGATCGAGGTAACCAGGTGACATGGGTTCGGAGGTTTAATGTCGTGAACCTACCTTTGCGAGGCGTCGGGATATCTAAAATATCATCTTCTGGTAACACTGCCTTCAGAAAACCATAGACCAAGCTACCATGAGACTAGAGTGGGCGTGACTACGAATACGCCACGGATCTGAGCGGTCGAGAAACTCAGGTGAGCGTGGAACTAGTATTCCCTCCGGAATGTGAGCCTGCCCCAAGATCGACGGCCTGCGGAATTGCGTAATCCTTTGGGGCTGTTGCCAGTTGGGATTTCAGCGATGAGTACAGCTAGGAGAAAAGTACGCCACTTGCGTTGAGCGCGGCAGAAAGTTGCAATGCCCGATGCCCCGACGCGCTCAAGTGCTATCTTATGTGCCAGCATCATGGTCAAACCGCAACAAGCTTCTGAAGACGTATACGCGCGCAATTGCGGAACATCTAATACGACATTCGTTCAAGTGCCAGCCAGAACAGCCTTTGACAGTCCACGTCCCACACTGTACCTCGTAGGCGCGGCCAGTGTGCTACCATCGCTGCTGAAAGTTCACCGCGGCGTGGTAAACAGCAGGCAGGACCTTACAACACCATGTTACTTCGTCACTGCGAATGTGTCTCGGCCCAGCCAATGTAATGTTGAGTGAAGTATATCTGCGAAATGCAGTGTTTGAGTAGAAGGGGCAATTTCCCCCTCGGGTCCCTGAGTTGCAGGTCACATCAGAAGTTGTCTAGAATCCAGCAATAACGCAAACCAACCCCCCAAAGTAGACGCTGAAGGACCCATCCCCAGGGTAACAAGGCCCAACGTATGCAATATCAATTACCCTCTTTCCCGGCAATCCCCGGACTATCCGTCCACCCTCCAACGGACATGTCGCACGGCTGTGACTTGGCGAGATCGCCCAGGGACTATCTAAGTCTCCATGCTTCAACTAGAGCAGCAACGTAGTAACATAACGCCGTACGGGGTTGTCGAATGACTCGATTGGCCACGCTCTAGAAACTGCCTCCAAGACCATTGAAGATCTCTTTTATTGGGTGTTCCTCCATGACCTCCTCGCATTCCTCTCTTAGAGTTACGCCTCGGGTATAAACTGGGCCGTGGCACAAAGAGATGCAAGTACGGTCAATGGGAGGGATGGTGTCTCTTTGCAAATGCCAGCCCTTCGTTATCCTGGCCCCCCAACCCCATGGGGATGGTGAAGTTCTAGGGGGGGCGGTCATCCCCTGATAAAACCCCACTCACTTGCGATCTTTCAAAAGGAAAAGACTGAGCCGGGTATGAAGATGTAGTTTCGCAAAGCCCCAACGCGCCGTGTGTCTGACTCATGTGTAGGCGAGACATTGGGTTCGCACTGGGGCAGTGGCCATACCACTGGCGTACTACTTCAGCCTAATACCTACGGTACTTACCACATGTCGCCAGAGTACCAATCAAACAAGAGCAGAGACACAGAAGCATCGAGAATCACCGGAGACCATATATGAGATGATATGTACATCTTTGGTTGTGCGATGGCTCAATGTCAAGCCCGCTTGCTATGCTCTGGTGGCAGCTATGTACAACGGCGAAGTCAGCAACATCCCTCCAACGCCATCGTCAAGATCATGTCGAAAAACGTCATGACTGAGCCAAACCCGAGACCGATAAACACATAACAGGTATCAAAACGCCCCAAAAAGCAGGTAAACTGTGAAACCCGGGCCGATTCTCGGCCAGCGCTTCTAATACTGTACATGTGAGTAAGCATATGTGGACCTTTCGGTAGGCCCCAAAAACGCATCCAGGTGGACATCAGCTGTCATAACTTGTCGTAAGGTGCGCCCTTCGCTCATTGAGCATTGATCATGCATGAATCATCGCCATTGAACCTATTTGAGGATCCCTTCCCCAGTCATTAAGTACGACTCCCGCTCTACTCCGGCGCACCGCAAGTGAAGGCACCACGGACTGAACCGTCGTTGTAGCCATCGATCTGGAAAAAAGCAGGTTAGCGATTGGTCTGATGCCAACTTGGGAAGATGTGCAACACTTACAATATCGGCAACACTGGAGTAGGTACCTCCGACCAGCACGACAACACCGATGACGAAGATGAAGGCGTTGGCGACGGTCTTGACGAGGTTCTCCTTGGAGAATATGCTGCCCTCGCGGATGAGCATGAACCACATGAGAGCCGGGAGGTAGAGGGTGAAGCCGGAGATGAAGAGGGCGGAGGAGATGGAGAGCAGGTCGGAGAAGAAGGGGATGGCCTCGGCGATGACCCAGGCGATGACGGTGAGGAAGCTGATGAGCGCCAGCCAGGTGACCCAACCCTTGGTGGTGTTGATGAAGCGGGTGACATCGTTCCGGTAGATGCGGCCGTGGATGTAGCGGCCGACGACGGTGGTGTTGATGGAGCCCGAGATGAAGATGACGGGCAGGGCGATACCGAACGCGACCTTGGACAGCAGGGGCCCGGCGGAGAGCAGGGCGGGCGACCTGACCTCGGGGCCGACGAACGAGTAGATCAGCGCGCCCGTCAGGGTGTAGATGATGATCTCGATGATGCCGAGGGCCCAGATGGACTTGACGAAGTCCCGCGGCGTGTGCATCTCGTCCATGAAGGAGAACTGGCAGATGGCGAAGCTGTAGGCGAAGATGATGTTGGTGATGGCGATGAAGGCCTTGACGAAGGTGGTGCCCTCCGCCGGCCACGCCGACCACTCGGACGAAACACCGCTGTTGGTATCCTGCACGCCGGTGGCGATGATGGTGATGCCGATCGCGATCATGATGGAGGCGAAGTCGATGTAGCCCAGGATGGCGACTTCGGCGAACGAAGGCGGGATGGCGAGCAGCAACAGGATGATGGCGGAGACGACGCCGAAGATGATGGAGCAGATGGCGTTGTCGCTGAGGTTGAGGAAAGCGATGGTGCCGGTCAGGGTGTGCGAGCCGACCAGGAAGACCAGCTGCAGCACGAACATGGCGCCGATGATCTCGTAGCCGATCTTGCCGAACATCAGGCGGCCCGCATCAGCATAATGGCTGACCTCGGGGAATTTTATCTTGACCTGGCCGACGACGTAGCTGGTGTAGATGGCGATGAGACCGAAGCCTACACTGCAGATGACGCCGGCGACCATGCCCAGCGTCGCGAAGGCCGCAGGCATACTCAGACTTCCCAAGGCGATGGCCTCGACGATGAGGACGACGGTCAGGCGCTTCCATCCCAGACGGTTGAAGTGGGCGTTGCCCTGGGCCGCCTTCGCCCGCTCAGCATCGTTGAGGTCGCGAACCTGGCCGATGATCTCGCCATTGGACGAGTTGTCGCTGGCCAGTTGCTGCGCGCCGGCGTCCACCACTTTTTCCTCCTTCACGTACTCGGCCATAGCTGCGGCAGGGAAAGCGAATGCTTGGCTCTTTCTCGGCGGTCGATGCAGCGGTGGGCAGTCAGTCGTCTGTGCTGTGTGTAACCGTAGGTGGTGTTTGGTCGAACAGGGTGTCGTTTCGCGTGGTCCCCAGCAAATTCTAATTTTTGGGTATGCTGACAATCGGATCCAGGCAGACGGTAAGAGGGGAGAGTGTGTTGTGTCTGTGTGGAGGGTAGTTAGGTGGTTTTCCTTACGTGCTGCCCTGGTCGACGCTTTTGCCTGTTGCCTGTGCAGAGAGAGTTATCCCCGGAACAGAGAAGTCTCGCAGATTCGAATCTGGACGAGTGGCGTGACTGGCGTGAGTGGTGGCTTGATCACTCTCGACTGGCTTGACAAGCTTGACTGGCAGCACGGGGGTTGGAAAGTTTAAAATTTCGCCAGCGTCGTTCTGCGGTTCTTGCGCGGCGACTCGGGCCTACTTATTACGTACACGCAACGACGCCGGCCTGATGAGCAGGACAGGGAAGCCCACCGAGGGTGAGCCCTAGGTGGGTAGGTCCTTTGCTCCCCCGGCGCCCCCGACCGTCATGATGGCGACTGTCTGGACGCTGGCCTGGCGCGTCTGGATAATAAGTATGTGTCACCGCGCTGAGGCGATCCGAGTGGTGCCACAGATAGGCCTTATTCTGGCGATGTTCGAGCCTCGTCCCCGCGACTGGGAAGTGGGAGTCAAGCCTAAGGAGTAGAGAGACCGAGATTGATGATTATCGTCCTGCCCTGCCGCGCCCGGCTCTGCCCAGCACTTGGCTCTGCTTGGACGATGCGGCTCTTTCAAGGTTGCGGCAGCGGCTCCTTAGGTTAGACTCTGCCCTGCCAGGCCTGCCACACCTGCCAGCTCTGCTTCCGGTTGGCCGTCAATTGGCCGTCAAGCCGTCTGCAAGCCACTCCAATCCACTGGCGGCGTCTGGTCAAGCTTCTGGCGGCTGACCAGCCGCACAAGGGCACTCGCGCACTTGCAGTACCGAGCTGCCGAGCTGGCCGCGCTGTGCCCCCCCCGCTAGGACCTGGGCTGACTGACCTCCAGCGCTCTCACTGGTTGACTGGTCCGTCGCCCCGGCTATGAAGTCACCAGCACCCTGCCCTGCCTGCTGTGCCTGCCTCTGTGTGGACCTTCTAGAAAAGGTGAGCAGGGTGAGTTTCTATTCTGGCGGGACTAGGCCGATTTCGCAGAGTGTAGCCGATTCAGCGAGTCGAACCTATTGGCTAGTATCCTGTACGTAACGGGATGGACCCGGTTCCCCACAGGCGTCCGCTGCACGAGGTGGTAAGGAACGGTTCCTAATCGGGGTAGAGAGAGGGCAAGAGGGGAGAACTCGGGGGAAGGTTTGTGAGAGGGTGGACGCCGACTCCCGAACCCTCTGTAGGCCCTTCCTTGCCTGCTCGTCTGATGACAATCTGGCTGGGTAGCACCTCCTAAGCTGGCTCTGGTGGCTGTGGAGGAAGGGGTCCAGTTCGAATGGCCTGGCGACGGTCAGGTTCAGCAACTCGGCCCGTTGAGATAGCGTCCCGTGTCGAGGGCGCGCTGGCGCGTCGAGAGCAGTGAAGCGACCCCAGGCAAGCCAGTATGTGAACCGGGCGTCGGTAGATACGAGGTTATGCCTTCTCGGCCTCCTCGGCCTCCTCTGTCTCCCCCTCCCCTGAGCGGATACAATCTTCCGTCGACAGCGCCCCCAAGGCTCGAATTGCAATGGGAACCAAGCTATCCCATGCGAGAAATTCCATAGTTCGATGCTGTTTGCTTGACCGCTGCCCGAGAACGGGCTCCTCCGCCGTCGCAAGTCTCCCAGTCCTCTTATTATCACCGCCCCAAGTTTCGTGATTGGCTCGTAGGTCGATGTTCGAGACGGGTGGAAACCAAACCCCATACGATCCATGAGGATGGACTCCCCCTTGACTCCGTACTCCATGCATAAGTGTCGCGCCGACCATGTGGTCGGCGAAAATACCCATGGGGTAAAAGGTCCCTGAACTGAACTGTTATCTGATGAGAACCACGGTCCTTGACTGCTTCGCTTACGTTTTTCTTTGCCGCTTTCTCTCCGACGCACGACAGTCGCGCCTCGCGAGGCTCTCCCCGCTGACCAGCATCCATGGGCCCAGTAGCTTTGGCTGTGTTTCTTGGTGAGGTGCCGGCCGTACCATGATATCCACTCGGGTCACTGGAGCTCGGTGAGACTTTTGGTGATGTCTGCTGATCTCTTGCCTGCGATAAAGGTACGGACCACGAGGGCTGATCAATGTGATGTATGCAGTAAGAGCTCGATCGGTGCTCGGTGGCGACGTCCTCGTCGGCGATGGGCTGGCTGGCTAGCTGGCTGGCTTGCTGGCTGGTCGAGGAATGAGGAGTGGACCTCGGCGTAATGCAGTTGGGGTATCCGTATCCGTTACCTAGTTGGTAACTGACCAAAGCCGGCAACCTGGCAAGCCTGGCAACTGGCGCGGGGGCTCCGTGCTGAGTCCCGTGCTCTCACTGAGTGGGAGAATGGCAGCAGGTGGCAGGCAAGGCAGGAGTGCCTTGTTTTCCTTCTTGGCAGGGTCTCGTGGGACGAGCATGGATTGTCATTCCAGGTCCGGTACTCCGGACCCGACCTTCACGGACGAGACGGGTGAGGTCGGAACGGGCGTTATCGTCGACGATTGTCGTGCTTTTCAGCTCGGCCTACGCATCACGGTTCGACACAATTCGATACGAGGTTTGGACTGTCTAATTGCTATCGCGGCGCTTTCTTCTTTTCAGCCAGGAAGGCAAGTGGGAGGGCGGCGCGTCGCGTACGGAAGATTGGGTGATCCAGATTGAAGTCATTTCCGGGCGATGAAGTCATCGCGATCCTTAGGTGTCTTCCCACATCTCACGCGATCTGGGAAGCCTGACGTAAGATCTGCCCATCTTCAGATGCAGTTCTGGTGGTAACACGTGCGCGAACGATGCGATGCGCACGCCTGCACGTTAGGCTACCAAGTAATCATCGGTCTTGATCACACCTCTCCAGTCAGCTAGCCCAGCCCCTTAGCCTCTTGAAACAAGACGGGCGGAAAACGGTGTTGGGCTTCAAGTTCCACAACGCTGGAATCATGAAGTCCGCTCTTCGTGATAACATGCGATATTGTGCTTCTCACGAAGAAGGTAATTGGTAGCTGGTCTAGAGCACTCCCTCCATGTACCCGTCTAGCCAAACCAATGTTGCTGACGACTTGAGATACCTAGCTTTCAACGTTGTGTCTAATTTGAGCGTTATCCAACCTACTGTGCGATGTCAACCTCGGTGATTTTGGTTGGGCGCAGTCATGTACTGTCACCTCCAGATACGATCCGCCCTCTATGATCAGGAACTCGGAAAATGCAGCGTCTACACGACTCAGCGCTGGGCTGCTTTTCGTGACGGGGGCAGCTCCTCGAGCTGTGCACAGATACGATTATGTGGTAGTCGTCTTGGGCTCCGGGAAGGCGCTCCTGGCAGCCAATGTCGCCAAAGGAGGACAGTCTGTGATTTCAGAGATACAATATCCCAGTCTTGCCGGTGACGATGAAAAGTCGAGGTAGGACTTCTTCGCCAGGCACTCAGCCGACGAGGAGTGCAAGACCAGATACGAGCGAACCAAATGGCGTAACCCAGATTCAGCCTTCTGGAGCCTATTATCCCCGATCAGCAACGCTGGCTGGCCGTGCCACGCACAATGGAGGCGTTTACACCCTTCCAGCCGATCACGACTGGGACTGCATTGTCGATGTCACTGGGTATGAGGACTGGGTGGCTCGCAACATACGGAATTACTTGAGGGGAACGGAGATGAACGACTATCTGCCTGCCAACGCTCCTGGACACGGCTATGATGGCTATCTCAACACGACAATTAATGATCCGGCTTTCTACGATCAAGTGACCGACGTGCAGAAGGTGAGCAAGCAGCTCGTTAACTTGACGGCGACATCAAGAGGGATAGCAAGGTCCTTGCCCATCCAAGCCAAGCCACCCGCTCTTTGGAGTCAACTGAGTCCCCAGTATCCATCACTATCACTTCAAGTACGATGTGTACCTACCTAGGTAGGTATCTGTACAGTAAACGCTACTCGCCATTCAAGAACGAGTCTATGACCCCAATCTAGACCGATTCCATATCACCGCCAACGCGGGACCTTCAATGTCACGACTCCAGCTCGTTGAGAATGTCGCTCGAGGCCTTCTCGCCCAGTGTGAACGTAGGACAGGCGGGAACGGTCCCTGAAACGACCGGGAAAGCTCGGGACGCGTGTACCATTCGCAAGTTCTTGACGCGATGCACCCGGAATTTGGAGTCCGGCACGGCCATCCTATCGTCGGCCAAGACGATTGCGCAGGCGCTCGTGGCGTGGTGCGAATAGGGCTGCAGCTTAATGTACTCCTGCTTTGCCTCGTCGGTGCAGTTTTGGTTCCGGCCAGGGCACGGGTGCTCCTCGTTGAACGGGGTGATCGGTGATTCATATGGACCATTGCGCATTCATATCGAGCAGGCCCGGGTAGAAGCCCTCAAAGGAGGACGACGCACACCACCCGGGAACATTGCGCTTTCACGGGCTGATACTGACGCTATTATCAAGAGAATATCAATCGGCATTCAACCCGCTGCTATGTATATACAAGACTTCCTGCATGCGATTGATCCTAGACCGACCCCGAGTTGTCGGCACACGCCCAAGCAGCGGAGCCCCCTGACTCTTTATACGAGGCGATAATATCATGAATACAGGCGTACGTCCCCGCAATAGTCAGAAAGGTGCCAGAAACGATGACAAAGACAGACCAGCACACCATCAGGGTCCACTTCGTGGTTCGTTCGGCCTTCCCTGTGTTCCAGTTGTCGTACAGCCACATGCAACCCATGGGTTGGAACGACATGAACGTTCCCAGGAGGGCACCGATGAGGGAAACTAGGCCTCCGAAGACAGGGATACCGCTAGCGATAAGGTAGGCAACCACTGTGACGGATGACGTGCAACCAAGCCAGGCAGCCCAGTGCGTGGGACTGTTGGCCGTCAGATGTCTCGAGCCACGGAGGATCGTAACGAAGGCATATTTAGCCGGGAACTAAGTACTACCTGTTAGTGACTTGGACACAAACATCGCTGTGATGGTTATGTACTTACATGTGTGAGCAGGCAGGCGGTAACCACAAGACCTGGGAGAGAAATGCCGTAGGCAATCTTCTTTATCAGAACACCGGCCGACCCAAGAGCTGGCGACGCCACGTAAGAGCCACAGAAATAGTAAACGACAATGCCGATAGTAAGGTATACGACCGTGACGAATGACTGGCACAATACCAGAGATCTCGTGTAGTAACGAGGTTCTCGCATCTCAGCCGCCAAGGCGAAGAATGCCGGAGTGCCCGCGTACGCGAAGACGATACCGGATATGGATGAGAGTGCCGATGTGAAGGATGGGCGGGCGAAGAGCTGATAGTCGGAGGACCACGGGCCCTGTTGAGGTGCGGAGGCGGGACGGTCTTGGATACCAACGGCGATCGTAACAATCAAGACTGCGGCAACACGTGAGATTATGTCCCAGAGTAAGGGGGGCTGGACGATTCCCAAGGGGGCTCACTTGAAGTAATAAGACTTGTTAGACCAATCCATGCCAGCCAGCTGATGCGTCCCAATGTTTGGATACTGGAGAACGAGAAAGCGATTATGGCACCCACCGCAACGAAAATAGCGGTGCATGCGGCGTGCGTCGAGACAGCGTTCAACCCGATCGAGAGACTGAGAATGGCGGAGCCGCTGGCGAAGATATAGTCTGCAAGTTGTTAAAGGGGGCTCCTGTGCCGGGGCGGGAGATGGTCTCACATAAAAGGTAGATAAAGCCAAAGATCACCTGCCCAATCCTACCAAACATCAAAAGGCCAGCGTCGTCGATACTGTAGACTTCTCGATGCCGAAGTTTGAAGACGCCCACCATGTAGTCTGACCACGTGGTGATGATAGCGATGACTACCAGGCATATAGCCCCGGGAACCAAACCCAGTGAGTCAAAGGCAGCAGGTATTGAAAGAACCCCTAGGCCGATCTGAGTCTTCATCATCAACACCGCCGTCCCTACCCAACCAACCTACGGCCACCAAGAGTCAGTTTCCAGAAGAACGGCGAAGGAGTGGACAATTCCCCAAGGAACTTACGTTGCGGTAGTCGGGTCCACCATTCGTGATATCACCAAAGACTGCATCATGGCAGACCTGCGGGTCGTCGTCGACGACCTCACCAAGCCGGGAGCCAATTGGTTCTAGCCCTTCCACGTCCGAGGGTTGTTGAGCCTTCATTTTCTCCAAGTCTTTCTCCATGTCCATGGTTGGTCGTAGTATCAAGAGGGAGTCGAGTGAGGTAGCGGTAGGGGGATCATGGAGGTAGCAAAATCAAATGCCAGTATTCGTTGCCTGACTGCAGGAACGGGCAAGTGAGAGGTTCCGAGCGATGGACAAGGAGGGGCTTAAGAATATCATGTATCCCCTACATCTATACGAGCGAGTAATGATGAAGAGGCCAGGTCCTCGACACGGACACAAGAGGCTTGAGGGACCTGAAACGAATATAGGTATCTAACCCCCATGTTTCGATCTACTAGATACATGGATAGATAGCGCGTGTCGGCGAGGCGAGTCCATCCTAGCACTCTGGAGTCGGCTTATCACGCTGGCCGGTCTGCCGGCATAAAGTATTTCACCTATCTATCTGGGGTAATTGCGGGGAAGAGATAGTGTGGCTCCGGGGACACTGGAGAAGGGCCAAAGGGCCTCGTGAGAAGATAGCCTTGGATATCCCTGGGTAGGGCAACGGATGGGGCTGGACCCCGCATGCCAAAGCCTGTTCTTTGATCCAGCTCTGCTAATAAGGGGACTGACGTAGTTCGCGCCGTTGACCTGTCAAGTTGGGAACCACATGACTCGAACCAAGACTTGTTGTTTCCCCTCGTCGGGATGAGTTCCCCCAACTTGTCAAAAACAACTTGACTATCTCGGATGAGCCACTCCACTTTCTGACCGGGTACCCGGGAGATCTACTCTCGATGGCCTGGGCTCGCCACAACGGGTAAGTCATCGCGAGCAAGCGGGGGGCCTTCCAGGCTTAGACTTAGATACAGTGCGGAGGAGCTAGGAGATTACTGCAACATGGTCAGTGACCTATTCGAACTACTCATCGTCCTCTTCAAGGTTCAGTACGGTGGGAGTCGAAGGGGCCTCCTGACCCAGCAAACGCGCCCCTACCGCGCAACTGGGACTTCGATCTCGTTATCACCGACTCTGTCGCCTTCACAGCTTTGTGATTAGCACATGGATTGAATGAGACGTCTGAAAATGGAGAAGCCATAGCTCGCCACACTCTCGCTGCTGTCATCAGCGACTGGAGTTGCTGTATTCCAACAGGTAGCATCCCGTAGCTCCAGGGGTTACGCGTTCCCGGTGAATTATTTGAAGAGCACGTGAGACATCTGCAGGCACCGGAAGGGAAAGTGTACATATCCCAGGCGCGGCAACCCTGCCCGAGCGCTTGGCTCGGGTGCCGTTGTGCATAGGAAACTTACTGTCAGTCTCGTAAAGCACTTACCAACTGCTCTCCCAGTGGCTGCCACGATTCCTATTTTTCTCCGCTAGATGAGACAGCGTCGATGTACAACAGGAAGGTTTGCGTAGTACGAATTGATAACCTTCCGTCATTGGCGGTGCCTCGCTCGGCGATCCCGGGGACTGGTAACGTGGCAGCGGATATGAACGCCAGTTCCAAACTGTTCTTCTATCGTGCGACACGGTTTTGTTCTTCGTCCTTAGTAACTAGTAGAAGGACCTACTCACGAATGGGCGCACATGGTGCTGCCACTTGTCCGCTCCCTGTCGTGGATAGGAGAGACTCAGTATTTATGTCTCAAGTAGGTAGGTATCACTTGGTCGAGTGACAGAACTCCCTGTAATTGCCATAATACTTTTTGAACCATGATTTCCAGAACCATGATTTCCATCTCAGTTCATGGTCGAGACCGAGATCGAGGGATCCAAGACATACAGTATCGCTTGGAAATCCTCCAAGGGGGGGCTAAGAATCCCCGAACCATTCAGGCCCATGTGCGAGGACCAGTGATCTTGGTCAGTTTCGGCATGGCTTCGCTCAGCCCCCCCTATTCTGCAGGCAAAGTGGGAAGGTGTGCTGCCGGACCTGAACGCTGGGCTTACCGCGGCCCAACGAACCCAAGACGTGGCCCTTCAAGTATTATTAATGGAGGACAAGCTGTACAGCTACGGGGAAGGTAGACAGACCACTTTCCTGCCATGCTACGTACTGACAAGGGAATGCCGGGATCTGAAGAATAATGAACAGTGTCATGGCTGACCGAGTACTGGGACCCCCGACAGCACCCAGTGGCTCGTGACCTCTTCCCGCCAAGGGAGTTCGGTCGACCAGGCTATGTCATAAGGACTGATGGATACCGTTGCGCAGTGTCTAAAGGGGACCGAGCGGCAGGGCTTCTGCCAAATCGCAGACGAACGACAGGATTGCGTGGCACGGTGGCCTAGCTTCAGCAAACGTAGATGATCCCATGAGCCAACACAAGTGATTCTGTTCACGTACCTAGGTATTGACAGACGCTATGGATACACTGCCCGTCCTATCTCATAGACGATTACCCATGTTGACGTGGACGGCCTTGATCTGCGAGTAAGCCTCGAGACCGGCAGACCCAAGCTCCCGGCCGATACCACTCTGCTTGACGCCGCCGAAGGGAATGCGCGGGTCGCAGTCCTGACTACTATTAACCCAGACCATGCCGGCCTCGAGGGCCTCGGAAACGCGATGGGCACGCTCCAGGTTCGAGGTAAAGACCGCGGAGCCGAGACCGTACACCGAGTCATTCGCGGCGTCGATGGCATCCGCCTCGTCGTCGAATTCCCGGATCGCCACCACGGGACCGAAGATCTCCTCCCGCCAGATCTTCATGTCCTCCTTCACGCCGGTGAAAACGGTCGGCTCGACGAAATACCCCTTTCCGTCCCCGATGTCGGTGATACGGTTACCACCAGTAGCGACCACAGCCCCGGACTGTCGGCCGTCGTCTATGTAGGATAGAATACGGTCATACTGCTGCTTGGAGACCTGGGGTCCCTGGTACGTCGATTCCTCCCACTGGCTTCCTACCTTACTAGTATTCTTCACCTCGGCAACGAACCTCTCAACGAAGCGGTCGTAAATGCTCTTTTGTACCAAGATCCGCGACGTGGCGGTGCAAATCTGGCCTTGGTTGGACATGATTCCGAAGTGCGACCACTTTACGGCCTGCTCCAAATCCGCATCCTCGAAAACGAGCAGCGGCGACTTCCCGCCCGTCTCGAGCGTAATGTTCTTCAAGGTCGCCGCGGCCATTTTCATAATCTGGGTGGCGGTGCCGGTAGAGCCGGTGAAGGCAACCTTATCCACCAACGGGTGCTGTACCAGGGCCGAGCCAGCCTCGGCACCCAAGCCGTTGATGATGTTGACCACGCCGGGAGGGAAGCCAGCTTCCTTGATCAGCTGGCCCAGGACCAGGATGCTCAACGGGGTCTGCTCGGCCGCCTTGATCACGACGGTGTTTCCACAGGCGAGCGCCGGTCCCAGCTTCCAGGTAGCCATAGATAGTGGGTAGTTCCAGGGGATGATCTGACCCACGACCCCTATGGGCTGGCGGATAGTGTAGGCAAACTTGTTGGGGACACTGATGGTCTGGCCGAAGACCTTATCGCACCACCCGCTGTAATAGCGGATAGTGCTAATAGCCTCGACTAGGTCGCCATCTAGTGTTTCCTTGAATGTCTTGCCTGCAGGAAGGGAGTCAGTCAGTCAGTCAGTCAGTCACTGGTTGATAGGCGTGACCTCGGAAAGCGGGCATACATACCGTTGTCCCATGCATCGATGGTGGCGAAAAGCTCCTTCTTGGCCTCGATCAAGTCGGCTAGCTTGGCCATGAGGATTCCCCTATCGGTGCCGGACGTGTTCTTCCAAGCGCTCCCCTTGAAGGCTTTGTGGGCGGCTTGGACGGCCTTGCCGACATCTTCGGCGCTGGCAGCATGGACAGTAGCAATCTCAGTTTCGGTCCTTTTCGGATCCCCCCCCCTAGTCAGCTTATCCTCACGGACGTAGTACTCTGGATGGCTTGCTCAACATACGCAGGGTCTATGGTGGTGATGGTCTTTCCTGACGAAGGCACGAACTCGTTGTTGATGAAGAGACCGGTGGGTTGTGACCATGATTGGCCATTCGGGGCCGTGAGCTTAATGTTCTCCGCCATCGTGCCTCACTTCGTTTTCATACAGCTGCAACAACGACGAAGGTGAGTTGGCGATGAGAAGTTGGTTCGAATATAAGGCACTCTCACGATGCGAGCCTTGGCAGGATCTAGGTACCGTCTGGGTTGCCCAAGATACCATTCAGCAAAAGCCGTGTGTTGCCGTCTCACGGGGTTCGTCCGTATCTCCCCCGGACCGCGCGCGTTCATTCCCACATCGGCAGGAGTGGTGCTCAGATTTGGTGGGGTTAGCCGCGTCGCGGAAAGCTTCCCTGAAGGAAAAGGGAAAACCCACAATGCAGCCTTGACGTAGACAGTGCCAGCAGCTAGAACCTGACCGGTGCCGGAGCCGGTGATCGGGGCGGAGAGAGTGGGGGTAGGTTCAGCTTGGGTGGGGTACAGTAGTCAGGTCAGTGTCCACGTATGGGCCGGCCCGGTTAGCATGGGGGTGGTCCTCTTCAGCAGTGTGACATAATTGCAGTGCTTTATCTTTCCTACCTCCGCAGAAGCACCTATCAAACCCAACTTATTATAGCCCAAACGCGTAGGGTCTCGCCAATGGAAGTGGAGTGGGTTGTTGGGAGATAGGATTAGGTAGTGTGTTCTTCAGATTGTACGTGAGAGCAGGGCGAACGGGAGTGCGATATCGTGTCAACGTATTGCAATGGTACACACGGATTACCGAGCATGCGGCAACCCCAGTGCCTGCGCCTCGGCTCCCACGACGCGCTTGATCTCAGCGTCGAGCCCATCCTCATGCTCGGGTTTCCAGCCAAGCACCTCCTTGCCCCGGCGGGCTTTGCTTCTCGCATTGGTACCGTAGAGCGCCACCCCAGCAGGAAGAGCCGTGTTCGCCTCGTCTCCAACCACCTCTTCGATCTCCTTGTCCTTTATGAGACCCAGTTCGTCTGCCGCGGCGGCGACGCGCTTGGAGATATCGCCAAAGGGCTGTGATAGTTTCATTAGTGTGTCTGGTCCTGATTGGCAACTGACCGCTGGCCGAACTCACAATCTCTCCGAGTCCCGTCAGATAGATACCGTCCTCATTCCACGCCTCATTCCCCGCAGCGCCGGAGGTTGCCCTCTCCACGAGCAGGACAAACAGTTTGCCCAGGTCCTCGATGTGAACGTTGCCCCATCGGCTCAGGCCTTTGCCAATCTGCAGACCACGTCCTCGCTGGATTGTCCGCTTGGCCAGCTCTGGGATCTGGATGCTGCGAGTATTGCAAGGACCGCGTCCCTGGCCGTAGATGATGGGCGGGACGACCAGCGCGGTGCTGATCTTGGGACTCTTGGCCGCTTCCGACACAATGAAATTGTCCACCACGCGAGTGTTTGCGTGCTTTTGGATAACGTCTCGTATCTCTTGGATACCATCCATATCATCGAACACCCTATCACTAGGACTGCCAGGAACCCTGCTCTTGTCGGCCAGCTCTGGTGCCGCAAGATTGGTCGCGCCCGAAAGCTGCACCCAGTGGGAGTTGCTGGAACGGCTCGAAAGGCCCTGGTGGATTGCCTTGACACAGCCGATATGGCCCGTCGCCGCCAAATCTAAAGACGATCAGTAATAGGGCGGGGGACAGACAGCGTTCCCAAAACCCACTGAGGACAATATCGGCGGCAGAAGCCTCCCGAGAGATGAGTTCGGCATCGTCTAGGGTGCCCTGTACAACCTCGACACCTCCGACGGCACTGACGCTGTTTGCCTTGGACGCATCTCGAACAAGAGCCCTGAAGGTGTGCTGAGGGTAGGCGTCACGCACCACCCGGAGCACGTGGCCTCCAACATAGCCAGAGGCGCCGGTTCTGGGCAGTAAGCGTAAGTCTCCGGCGCGAGAGGAACTGGGAGACTCTGTTGATAATTGAAGCTGCACTTACAAGAAGATCTTCGCCATGATAGTGAGAGAGCTTGGGAGGATGGAGCTTGATACTGGAATCTGAAGCAAGTTCAAAGAAGTATGAGTGAAGCGTCAGCAGCGATGAGAGAGTATGACTACTGCCCAGGCCGAGCCTCCTCAGGAATGCACGTCTTTAAGTAAAAGGGGGGTCACAGTGCTTATACGGCAAAAGGCATACTGTATTCTTGACCATTCCCCTCTTTGTCCAGGCCGCCGTGACGCCAGACCAGACTCCAGCTATCCCTGTTTTTCGTCTTCACGTGTCTTCTAAACATCGAAAATGTGCCGCGCCCGAGCAAATCCAGATTTGAGAACTTGGTGATGTGATCATACCAAGGTATAGCCTCTCTTCGCACACGAGTTCGAAACATTGCACGGCGCCCTGTCTCTCGGGCCTAGTATGGAAAGCGTATCCCACCCCGAAGCATTGGAAAGCAACATTCACCTAGATAGTGTGCATCCGGTTGTTCAGGGCCTTCACATCACGAGAGTGGTAACGCAGCGTACAGCAGCGACGAGGCAACAAGCTCACCAGACTTATCTCACTCCCAGTCCATTCTAGGCTTGCCCATAATATACAGGCACGTGTAACCGCTCTTCACATACGTACAGTACAATCAACATGCTCGAATGTCCCATGATCCCTTCCTGCCTGGTATCTATCACCCAAAACCTCCTGCCAAAGCGCGACTCATCCACCCGGCGTCCTAGTTCTGTGTCGGCATGGCCACGCTGGCCTTGGCCGCTTTCTCATCGTCCATCCTCCACAGCGACGTCACCGTCTTGGTCTGCGTATAGAAGTTGAGGCCCGGCTTGCCGTAGAAGGTGCTGACACCACCTCCAGCAACGCTCTTTTTGTTGCCAGTAAAACTAAACATGGGCAGTGGTACGGGGATCGGCACGTTGACGCCGATCTGGCCGGCCTCGACGTGCTTCTGGAACCAGGCGGCCGACGCTCCTGAATTGGTGAAGATGGCAACCCCGTTACCGTACGGGTTGTCGTTGACCAGCTTCGTCGCGCTCGCCAGGGTATCCTCCTCCAAGCAGACCAGAACCGGGCCGAAGATTTCCTCCCGATAACAGCGCATATGAGGCTTAACGCCCGTTATCACCGTCGGCCCTATGAAGTTTCCGGAGGGGTAGCCCTTGGGCCGGAATCCACGGCCATCCAGAACTACCTTAGCACCTTCTGACTCGGCACTGGCAATAAGAGATTCGATCCGCTGTAAGCTCTCGGGGCTGATGACCGGCCCTAGGTCCGCGTCTGCCTCGAATCCGCCATCAACTTTAAGGGCAGAGGCTGCCGAAACGATGTCGTTCACCCACGAGTGCGTTTCTTTCCCCACGAGGGCGAGCGCGCTGAGCGCCATGCACCGTTGACCGGCGGCACCGAAAGCCGCACCAACGATGGCGTTAACGGTCTGCTGCTTATTGGAATCCGGTAGCACGACGGCGTGGTTCTTGGCCCCGAGGTTGGCTTGCACGCGTTTGCCGTTGGCTGAGCCGCGGGAGTATATATACTCACCGGCTGCATTGCCGCCGACGAAGCTGATGGCCTTGATAGACGGCTCGTCAAGGATGAAGTTGACCGCGCGATGTGTGCCGTGGATGACATTGACCACACCATCCGGGAAGCCCGCTTCCTTGGCAAGTTCAACAAGGATCATAGCAGCCCCGGGATCGCGCTCGGAAGGCTTGAGGACCAGACAATTCCCCGTAATGGTGGCAATGGGAATACTCCATAACGGAATCATGGCGGGGAAATCTGATCAAGAGCAGCTGATGTTAGCAGCTTTCGTCTAGGAATGGATGTGTTCCTTACTGAAAGGGCATATGGCAGCAACCACGCCGAGAGGCTCTCGGTAATTTCTCGTCTCCATGTCTTTGGCGACTTCCAGGACCTCCCCAAGAATCTGTGTCGTGATGCCGCACGCCGTCTCGGCCACCTGCAGTCCCCGGAGTACGTCGCCCCGGGCATCGGCAAAGGTTTTGCCCTGCTCAAGGGTAATCGAGGCCGCTAGCCTGTCCCAGTTCTCCCGGATAAGCGCGACGAACTTGAACATGATCTGCTGCCGGTGCAGAACGCTGGTCGCCCGCCATGCCGGGAAGGCCTCCTGGGCCGCCTTCACGGCCTGTTGAAGCTCGGCGTCGGTGCTCTCCGGTACCTTGGTGACGACATGGTTGGTAGCGGGATCGCGTACATCTATCCAATTGCTGGCTGACGAGTCGGTGAAGCTGTTGTTGATGAAATTCTTGGTGCTGGGAGGGTTTGCTATCCTCGCATGGGATGTAGGCCAATTTGCAGACAAGAACGATGTCGACGAGAATAGGCAACGCCTCGGTGTGGCAAGCAGTCTAGGTTTCGGCGAACAGATAGGGCGGGCCGCCACCAAAGTCCTCGGTAGTCTCATGATGTGTGATGAGTAGTACAGGATGTGACATGTGCCTTGGATGAGAAACCGTTTGGCAACACGACCACGCCATGCCCCATCACAGGTCCTATGATATACTCGGCAGTACACATTCCTTCATTCTACCCGAATTCTCTATAGGGCAGGTGAGGTGGGCTTGTTCTCCTGGCCGCTCAGCTGTAATTGCAACTCCCTCTGTTCTGGCCGAATTGGACATTTGGCATTTGACGCTTCCGGTCCCGGATGACTCGATGCTCGAGCCCGGCTCGGAATCCATGCCGGGATACGTAACTCCCGGTCCATCGCACGCCTTCCTCTACGGCTATGCAGCCAGCCCTTTGCAATCTCATCAATCCTGCCAATCCGGACTTATCGGCGGTGATCTCGACTCGGGCGTCTTGGAGTTCGTGCTAGACTCCGGGAGCTGGTCACATGGTGGGGATTTGAATACAGCAAGCTAACCACCAGGGAAGGTTTCCGCGAACCCCCCACGCAGTAGAGGAGACGGTGCCAAGACCACGGGGATCTAAGCTTAGCCACCCCAGATCCTGGAGCTCGAGGAGGGGTCCAATTCACGGTTCATTGCCGCAACTCGACATGCTATCAGTCGCGAAAATGGGACTTGGGGATGGAGCAATGGGATGGGACCTGATCGAGGGGACCTTTATCGGACTATCAGTCGTCCCATTCCTTCGTCGCGAAAGGGAAGCCGGAACGCCGAAGACGAACGAACACCCAGCAGCCATAATCCTCTTCCTCTCTTCGATAACACATAAATCCTTTCTGAGTCCAGATCGACCATAGCGTTCCATCTGCTCGGTCGTCACGCCAAATTCCTATGCAGCATCAACCTTCGGCTTGTTCGTCACTTCACACCGTCCTTTGCTTTCGAGATGGCCAACCGCGGAGAAACATGGGACCCTAACGTCCACACAATCCAACAGCTCAAGGAGCTGGGGAGCAAGAATCTCCCGAAGATGTACAGAGATTACTTCAACGAGGGCGCCATGGACCTTGTCTCGTAAGTGCGATCCTATGCCGATGCCGAAGAGACCGGGTGAGGTTGTCGCTGACTGGTTTTGGTGGCGCAGACTTCGCGACAACGAGGAAGCCTACAACAGGTACAAGATCATACCGAGAATTCTCGTCAACGTAGACAACATCGACTACTCGACAACAATATTTGGCCAGAAGGTTAGACCTGGTTACCCGTTTCCGAGCACGCATAGAGCTACGCGCCATACTGATAATACCCTTTCCGTTCAAGGTAGCTTTCCCTCTCGGCTTCAGTCCTGCGGCGATGCACAAGCTCGCCCACCCGGATGGAGAGGCGGCGGTATCCAGGGCAGCGGCAAAAATGAACATCTGCATGGCCCTATCGTCATACGCCACAGAATCCATGGAGACCGTGGCCGCCCAAGGAACCGGCAACCCATACGTGATGCAGTTGTGCGTGTTGAAGGATCGCCCGACGTGCGAACAAATCCTCACCAGAGCAGAAGGTGAGTGTTTCTCTGGATCCGACCGGACCCGACCCGATCCTTTGGTACACTGCGCTGACTTGTTCTTGTTCTCGTCAAGCCGCCGGATACAAAGCGATTTTCCTCTCGGTAGATACGCCGTTACTCGGAAGGCGGCTGAACGAATATCAGAATAACTTCGTGTTGCCCGACGGCATAGAATGGCCGAACCTACTATCCAATGGCAAGTCGGAGCTGAGTGGGAAGAAGGACGGTTCAGAGGCCTCCGACCGTCACGCTTTTGGTATGTTGATCTGCCGCTGCTCACTTACCAGGCGACGTTCGTGTGCTCACAGCTCTCTAGACCCCTCACTAGATTGGAATACGGCCATCCCCTGGCTACGGAAGCATACCAAGCTCCAGTTGTGGTTGAAAGGAGGTGAGAACCCGCCCTTCCTGGTACCATTCCCGTGGGCGAAACTGAGCTAACAAGACCTGCCTCGAAATCAGTCTATAGTCCCGATGATGTTGCCCTCGCTGTACGCCACGGTCTAGACGGAGTCGTCGTCTCGAATCACGGAGGACGGCAGCTGGATGGCGTCCCAGCGACACTGGACGCCCTTAGGGTGTGCGCCCCAGTAGCTGCCGGGAAGATTCCCATCGTTGTAGATGGCGGGATCCGTCGTGGGACGGACATCTTCAAGGCGCTCGCGCTGGGTGCCTCTCACTGCTTCGTGGGGAGAATCCCTATATGGGGCCTAGCTGTACGATACCTACCCCCTCGGCACCTTCGTCTTCCTCGTGGCATCGCTAACTAAGTACTTGTAGTATAACGGCCAAGAAGGCGTCGAGCTGGCTCTCAAAATCTTGATGTATGAGTTCAAGATTGCCATGGCTTTAGCTGGGTGCGTACCACCTCTTACCACATCAAACCTTTGCCCCGTTTCCCGTTTCCCGTTTCCCCCCTTCCGAATCTTCCCCCATGGTCTTGTCTGTGAGATACTAACCCGTCCATTCGTTCCTCTAGGTGCCGCACGATCAAAGACATCAATCGTGGTCATGTTTCATATCTAGACAACACAGGTTATTTGGCCAAGCTGTGAGCTTGACCTTCTCCAGGGCTTTGGGGACGTGGCCAGCGAGATCTCAATACTTGGCACGTCAGGGACGAAGGATTCATGTAAAGCTAGCGTTGAAGAATATATGCACTGCCTTTTGCTGCTTCAATGACTCTCATCAATCTATAAGCCGTGTTTTGCATTTCGACGGGGGTCACGCCCGAAGACTTCGAACTTCGAAGAAACCATCCCCAGTCTACAGAGTCTCCGTGCTGCCCAACCTTGGTGCTCACGCAATATTTCGAGACGGCATGACACGCGATCAGGTCGGTTTGAAGATGTGCTCGAGATTCCAACGGCTGGTCATCGCATTTTCCAGAATACCTGACGGCCGAACCCTGGTGTGGTGGCACTAGACAGACCTACAACCATCCACCAACCTCACTAGCCAAGAAGCCATGCTTCTCACAACTGCACCGTCCAATTCCTGATTGTGAACCGGCTGCTATACCGGGTCTAGGTCGCATGGCTAGGGCGTTGATTATCGCAAATGATTCATGGCGTGCGTACGAATTACGATATGATATGATAACGATTTGGTACACACGCGTGACGCGTTTCAATAATGCGGGGGGTGTCTCTGGCCCACCATTTGTGCCAGTAGCGTGGATATGAAAGTCCGGGGGCGCCGTACCATCTGCAAAATAGGCATGCTTCCGCGAGCCCCCACATACTTCTATCTCGTGATCGGCGGCTTCGAGCCACTTACCCATCACGGCACTCAGATGCGATTAGTCAAGGAACTTACCCCCTCGAGTTCAGACGATACCCCTCCTGATCGCTCAAAGAACGCATGTGAGGAATAAGGTAGGTGGGTTGGGCGGCGATGTTGGAAGGGGGGAGGGACGAGGACGTAATAAGTCGAGGAGGCACTCATGGCAATTGAAGAACCGTGAACAAATCCCAAGACCCGTCATCGTTGTGAGCACGAACGAACACCTCTTCACCGTCCAGAACATCTCATACATTTCTTCTCCGTGGAAGATCTCATCTGCACTTCATCTCAACACGAACCCCTTCCTTGATACCCACGTGCCACATACCACCCATCCATCCACATCACCATGGCTCCCACCGAACTCAAGGGCATCATGGTCGCCCTCGTCACGCCCTTCGGCGCCGGCGAGACCTCCATCGACCGCGAAGCGCTCGACAGCCACGTCAACCGGCTCATCGACGCGGGCGTGCACGGGCTGGTGCCGGGGGGCAGCACGGGCGAGTTCGTGACGCTGTCGGACGAGGAGCGGCGGGTGCTGCTGGAGCAGACGCTGGCGTCGGCGCGGGGGCGGGTGCCGGTGATCGCGGGGATCGGGGACCTGTCGACGGCGCGCACGCTGGCGCACGCGCGGCACGCGGCGCAGGCGGGCGCGGCCGCCACCATGGTGGTGCCGCCCTTCTACGACGCGCTCAACCTGGCGCAGCTGCGGGAGTTCCTGGCCGAGGTCAGCGCCGCCTCCGACGGCCTGCCCATCGTCTACTACAACATCCCCTCCGCCAGCGGGCTGACGCTCAGCCCGGCCGAGATCGCCGGGCTGGCCGAGGTCGGCGTCAAGTACCTCAAGGACACGTCCGGCAACGCGCCCGCCCTCACCGAGCTGCTCTTCGACCCCGCCTGCCACCAGCGCGTCACCAGCTTCAACGGCTGGGACACGCTGACCTTCTACGGCCTCGCCGCCGGCGCCAAGGGCTCCGTCTGGGGCGCCACCAACATCGTGCCCGAGCTGTCCATGGACCTGTGGCGCGCCGTCGCCGAGCAGGGCGACCTGAAGGCCGGCCGCGAGATCTGGGCCAAGATGTTCCCCATCTGCAAGTTCCTCGAGTCGCACAACTACGCCGCCGCGGTGAAGACGGGCATGGAGCTGCGCGGTTGGAAGACCGGCGAGGTCCGGAAACCTTTCCGCCTGTTGCAAGGCAAGACGAGGGAGGAGTTTGCGCAGCTGCTGAAGAACGCCGGTGTCCAGGTCGTCTCGTGAACGATGGGATTGTATATGTATAAATGAATTATCAAATAAACATCATACGAGCCAAGATGAACTGATACCCGTTGCTGAGGGAGGATTTGATATGATTCTATGCACTCAAGTTCGCCGGCCATCGAGCCTCTGGTTGGCGTTCCTGTCACACCCGCCCCTTTCTCCATTGGCCGCATTGATTTGATGGTCTTCGAGCCGGCGGGATCACCGTTTTGATTCATTTAGATCCGGTCCAGAACACGGAAGGTAACTAACTACACACAGTAACTACACAGAAAAGAGTACAGACCCATATCATGATACATTTACTGAGCTACCGGCAACCTGCAACCTCATGACATCGGGCCAGCTAAACGTCAAGTCGCCCGACTGCTGTCGCCGCTTCCACACGGTCTTGACGATCTCACAAGGTTTCTCAGCGCCGAATAGGCCGGCGCGGTCTGCGACAGCCTCCAGGCACCTCAGGGACCGCTCCTGGAGGGCTGGTGTCGCAGCTTCGCAGGCCGCCATGAAGGCGCACCAGCCAATGCTAGTGGCGAAATCTTGGTCGTTGGTGTCCTCTTCGCGAATACATGGGTCGATGTACTCGAGAGTTCTGCGCACCGAGTCCTGCACCACCATGGCATTCATGTTATACACGCGTCGGTAAAAGTAGATGATGAGTGCTTGATGGATCGCGAACACAATGGAGCGTGCGTACGGCTGGTCAAGCAACCTCGTATCTCCGCCCTCTTTCTCGAAAAGTCCGGGCGGCCGATCGGGACCGGCGGGGAGCCCGGAGCCAGACCACTGCCAGATGTTCTGCTCCAATGTCCGTATGTGCTGTGACAGCGCGGAGGAGATTCTGTAGTCATGCATCGCCAGGGCTTCCAGCTTAGCCTTTCCGTTGGCCAAACTGATAGTCTGTGAAAGCAGCGTCATTAAAGACTCAGGGATGCCGTAGATATCCGGGTACATCGTGGCGTGCCATTGTCCCGATATCTCGAGGTGTATGTCGCGGTAGCCAATCTCGGCCGGCTTCTCGCGCTCTAGATCTAGATCGCTTCCCAGACAGTCCTCGCTGACGCGGAACCTGCGGAATCCCATACTCGGAGGCATGCATGCCGTGTTCGTGTTCGTGCCCATGTCTGTATCTGGAGCTGCGGCCGTGATGATGGCGGTCGGCGACGGCAACGACGGCAGGGACGCAGCTTCGACCCCGTGCTCCATGGTGACGTCGGTGCTTTCGGCCAGTATGCGCACGTGTGTGTACATGTGGTGGAGGATGCGGAGATTGAAGGACTTGCGCATCTGAAGTCCGCGAGTGCGAATTAGACGCTCTGCGTCGATGAGAAATGCCTTGACTGCACGACTATCATGTAACAACACCTGCGCATGAGGTCAGCAAGCCAACTATGCCGATATAGAGAATGGGCGAGGGGATATCACACTCACAGAGATGATGGAAATAGAAAGGATGGCCATGAGAATCTCAGTATATCTTCCTAAGCTGTCCAACCCAGTCTCTTTCTTGAGGGCGGATTTCAAGTGGTTCTGAGCCGCCCGCTGGTGGTCCGTGGCCACTTGAAGCCAGGGTGATTTCTCCCCGCGACTTGCCTTGGACCGATGAATGTGAAAGGCACTTATCGCCAGGACGGTATATAAAATGCTCAGGCGCGTATGCGAGGCACTGTTGAAGAGCGAAAGCTCAGCGAACGTCTCAAGCGCGCAGGGCTGAACCAGGATCTTCCAGGGTGATAGCCTTCCCATTGCAATAAATTTGTTTTCGACTAGATTCTCTCTGTAGTAGCGAAGCAGAGTTGCGGCATGGTTAGGCATCGCAGAAGCTGTGCCGCACAGTGAGACATTCTGGGGAGACGGGACCGAGCAATTGGTCGGTATGGAAAATTGCGTGTCAGACGATAGCTCGGTGAGCACCTCTCCCCGTGTTTTGTCAGCGCATTGCACAGTCTCCGCGTCCAGTATCTGAGTGGATGGAGGCTGCGAGGGTTGGGAAGGCGAGAAGAGTGTGTTCAAGCCGGTCCCGTGACATGCAAGCATCTGTGTCGGCTCAGGGTTCCCTTCCACGTTCATCCATGGGTTATTCAGGTCGATGGAAAAGGGATGTGGTGGTGCTGGTTGAAGGTCCAGGTAGTCGAATACGGACAGGTCTGGTCCCAGTGAGGTTGGATCCGAATCCAATGGCCATGTTTGAGTGGGGAACACGTCCTCAACATCATCTTCATCTTGTATGCCGCCCGCGGCTACATCTGCCCCATCTCCTACCGCCGATTGTCCCAGGAGTGCGACAGTTGGATTGACATCCGCTGGGCGTTCGGTGTGAGGAGGTGATGGGGGCCCGTCGAAGGCCTTGAACACACCGAACGGACCAAGGGTGTGAGAGTCACCATCGGCGACCTGCTTCTCCTCTAGACTCAGCAGAGCATCGTCAGTTGACCTGCCCCCGATACTGGCGAGAATATCGATGCTCATGCATTTCCGATAGTCCTCGGTGAAGAGTGGATGCCGGTAAGCGTTGGCCCTGTGGCTCTGCCCCTGGTCCGCCGAGGGCTTTGCGACCCAAAGTAATTCGGCAGTATAGCCCTGGCATGCTAGGTTGAGACGTCGACAGGATGAACAGACGGGGCGTGCTTCGTCACACTTGAGATGACGACTTCGGCAAGTACCGCAGCCGGTGAAGGTGCGTGACCGCCCAGAGCCCGAACTCCCCTTGGAGACGCCATCTTTCCTAATCGACATCGTGCCGGCCGTCTGAAGAAGCGGGGTGGAGCACTCGTGGGCAGAGGGAAGGTGTTGATGTTGTTGGCTTTCCTTGTTTGGACGGTCCGTGGTTTGCACGGAGGAGGCCCGGGTCCTAGCCACCTGCTCTGGGCACTCCAGCTACCGACAGTATCTCGTTGTCGCTCAAGGGTTGATGCATCGGGCCTGCTATGTAGGGTTCCAGTGTCCCCTCAGTGCTAGACTGCTAGCTCTAGCTATCGAGATGTCCGGCTGGAGATACTAGCTTAGAGTGTTACAGGCTCGCGACTCGTGAACCCCAGCCGGTTCCAGGAACAGCAGGTCTCCGCGATACAGAGGCCACAGAGCCTCAGAATGCGGGGGAGTCGATAAGGCAGATTTAGTGGAGCAAGCTATTGTTATGATAACCGTCATTTGGTAAGAAAACGGGAAGGGTCCACCCCCGTACGAAGCAAGTGGAGAAGCGCTCAAACAGCGAGACAGCATCCCATTAGGTACCTAGGTACTCCGTACCTTTGCTTAGAGAATGTTGATGGAGGCATCTGGCATCCTAGAGGAAACCGGAATAGGACTGTCTACCCGGTGGGAGACCTATCCAGTCTACCCTCGCCCAGTAGGCCACATTTGTATGTAATCTACTTAGATAGGGACGTTCAAGACATGATGAAGCCGAAGACATCTTCACTTGTCAGACCTCACGACTTTCCGGCCCCGTGCTCAGATATCCCCTATTAACCAGCAAAGATGAG
This sequence comes from Xylariomycetidae sp. FL0641, assembly GCA_022376655.1. Taxonomy (NCBI): domain Eukaryota; kingdom Fungi; phylum Ascomycota; class Sordariomycetes; species Xylariomycetidae sp. FL0641. The sequence goes on from JAJJKE010000043.1 coordinate 175,974, forward strand.
AAGCCGTCTACTATCTTCGCTGACGGCCACGAGCCAACGACGATTTGGCCAGCGACCTGTTTCCCGACAGACCCGAATCCGGACCTATGCTGCTCTTGCTGAACCCTTCTTCCAGAGACAGACATCGGCACCGTTTAGTGATGAGCTTGCCGATTCAGAACCTACCAGACCGTTCATAGTAACGTCAAAGGTACCCGGGCCTGCCGTCGTACAAGGCCTGAAAGATCTCGACCAGGTGTTTGACACCCGCAGTGCTGCTACCCTGGTCGACTACGAGAAATCTAAAGGCAACTAGTAAGATTGCCCTTCTTCTCAAGCGCATGGCTTGAAACTAGCAATGGCATACTCACGAGATTCTTCACACCAGTCTAGTAGATGCAGACGGAAATACGTTTCTAGATGTGTACGCACCCCCCTGCCGATAGGCGCACCTGCTGCGAGTCTCTCAGGTGACCTAACTTCTTACCAACAGGTTCGCTCAGATATCTTCTATCCCTCTCGGATACAACAACCCGCGGCTCGCGCGAGCTGCAGCCTCGCCCAGCATGATACGCGCGATCACCGGGCGACCTGCTCTAGGGAGCTTCCCATCGACCGACTATGCTCAAGTGCTGCGGTCGGGGTTGCTTCGGGCAGCGCCTGCTGGACTGGGCCAAGTCTTCACGGCGACGACAGGCTCGGACGCCAACGAGACGGCTTTCAAAGCGGCCTGTATCTGGCGGGCTACACGCGACAGGGGCATGTCTGGCGAGTTCAGCGCCGCGGAGATGGAAAGCGTCATGCTTAACCAAGCGCCAGGGGCCAAACCATATTCCATCATGTCCTTCCGCAAAGGTTTCCACGGCCGCTTGTTCGGCAGCTTGTCGACGACACGGAGCAAGGCCATCCATAAACTCGACATACCTGCCTTCGACTGGCCCGCCGCGCCCTTCCCCCAGCTCAAATACCCTCTAGCGGAACACAGCGCCGAGAACGAAGCTGAAGAGCGGCGCTGTCTGCAGGAGACCGAGCGGCTCATCGACGAGTCGGCGGCGTCACGACCCGTGGCTGCCGTCATTGTCGAGCCCGTTCAGGCGGAAGGCGGTGACAACCATGCCTCCCCAGCCTTTTTCCGGGGCCTAAGAGAGCTAACTAAGCGGAAGGGGGTGTTGCTGATCGTTGACGAGGTGCAGACAGGTGTGGGCGCCACGGGCAAGTTCTGGGCTCACGAGCATTGGGGCCTTCCCGCAGACAACCCACCTGACATGGTCACGTTTTCCAAGAAGGCACAGGCGGCAGGCTTCTACTTTGGCGATGCGTCGTTACGGCCTGACCGACCCTACCGACAGTTCAACACGTGGATGGGTGACCCTGTGAGAGCGCTGCTGTTCCAAGCCATATTCGAGGAGATTGAGCGCCTTGGACTGTTGGAGCAGACAGCCCAGGTGGGCCAGTACATGTATGGAAGCTTGGAACAGCTTGCCAGCAAGTATCCCGCGCAGATCCAGAACCTTCGTGGCAAAGACCGCGGGACATTCGTCGCTTGGGATTGCGCGAAACGGGATGCGGTTGTGGCAGCAGCCAAGAACAGGGGCATCAATATGGGCGTGTGTGGCGACGCCGCCATCCGGCTGCGGCCCATGTTGACCTTCCAGAAGCACCATGGTAAGCTAAAGTACCCAATGTCCTCGCGCATAGATGGAATACTTCTAACCAGCATACCCAGCCGACATATTCCTAGAAACTCTCGAGGATGCTGTCAGGAGTGTAGAGAAAATGTAGTAGCCAACATAGTCACAACTGAACCCAAGCTACCTTACGCACTGGCCCAACTCATCGGTATGGGCTGGCCGCTGTAAAAGGACGGGGAAAGTGAGGTGCCTGTGCAACGGGCTACTTGTTGATGAATTGGGGTTGCAGGATAATCCTCGTAAAATATAAGAAAAGGGTCTCAAGCTGCACCGTTGGGGGATGTTTCGCAGGATCTGCCAGCGTTTTGCAGATATATGTGGTTGTTCGAACACACCTGTGCTCTGGTCTCCGTCGGGGTTAAGGGATGCCAGAAGCCAGAAGCCTGAAGGCGGAAACACAGATAAGGAGATAAAGAGATAAGATAAGAAATTTATCCCAGACAAGCCCACCTGAACATTTCCTGCTCCCGCCTCTACCTGGATTGATACCTTACCTTTTAGACAGGCGCATTCACTCCCATCTGTTTGCGTCCTCCATCGACAATCGCAGCCTGCACCGCTGTGCAACAGTCAAAACCATGGGTAAACGGAAAGTCGCAGCCCTTGAGAAGATCGAGGCAGATCTCGCCGGGCTCCAGTACAAAGTCCGTCGTGACCCTGAGGCCTACGAGAAAGAATTCTTCGAGTTATGGCAGCAATTCGATGCTGCCCATGAGAAGTACCTCGCCGACCCTGTCGGCGCAGACGCAAACTCCCTGATCACCTTCCGGGAACAAATCGACTTGAGTATGTATCATCAGCTTGGAGCTCCCGCGCAGACATGCAAGTTAACCGTCCGTCGACAGTCGCGCATTGCGCCGAGCTTTACCCCCAGGTCACATCCTCCTTTCCCGACTCCTTACGCGATATCCTCACCAAACATCATGCTCTACTGGAGCCGACTTTACGTGAGAAGATCGTGTCTAGCCTCACGCTCCTCCGACGGAAAGATGTTATCGACAGCATCTATCTGCTGACCACCCTCTTTCCTATCCTCATCAGCACGCCCTCGAAATCCTTGCGAATGCTCCTATACCAGAAAATCCTGAGCGACATTCGGAATACGAACAACAAGTCCACGAACCACCGCGTAAACCGTACGATGCAAACAGTCCTCTACAACCTTGTAATGGCAGACAGAGCTTCTTCGAAGCCTATTTGGGCGGTGAAAATTGTCCGCGAGCTGTGGCGACGCCAAATCTGGACGGATGCGAAGACGGTGGACATCATGCGGCAGGCAAGTCTCAACGATAACGAAAAAGTTGTTTCCGGCGCCGTTCGATTCTTCCTTGGAGGCGACAAAGAACGGGAAGAATATGAAGATGAGAGCAGCGATGACGAGAATACTACGGATATTCGAAAGATAAAACACCAAGTCGGCATCAACAAGAAGACCAAGAAAAACAAGAAGGCCCTGGACAAGGCTACGGACCGAGTCAAGAGAGCCGAACGCAAGAAGAATGCGCCACACCCGCTCAACTTCTCGGCACTACATCTGCTACAGGACCCGCAGGGATTTAGTGAAGCCTTGTTTGAGAAGCACCTTCAGAATACAAAGTCGAAGTTGGCCCTAGAGACGAAGCTTGCAGTTCTGCAACTGGTTACTCGCTTGGTCGGGTTGCACAAGCTAACTGTCATTCCACTCTACTCTTGGTTCATCTCGCGCCTTACCCCACGGCAACAAAATGTCTCGTCGATACTCGCTTCTCTGGCCCAGGCCATCCACAACCTTGTGCCGCCGGATGTTATCGAGCCCCTGCTCCAGAAGATTGCAAACGAGTTTGTGAGCGAGGCAGCTGCGTCCCAGGTTTGTGCAGTGGGTCTCAACTCCATCAGAGAGATTTGTGCTCGGCAGCCGTTGGCTATGAATGAGACCTTGCTACAAGATCTGGTCGAGTACCGAAAGAGCAAAGACAAGGGAGTCATGATGGCCGCAAAGGGCCTGCTCTCTCTGTATCGCCAGAAGGGCGCGAATATGCTGAGGAAGAAGGACCGCGGTAAAGACGCGACCATGGGACTCAAGAGTGGAGACTTGAAAGAGATCAAATACGGCGAGGAAGAGACAGGCGAAATCGAAGGCCTGGAGCTACTTGCGAAGTGGAAAGAAGAGCAGAAGAAGCAGAAACGCGCCGAGCAGGGGCTGCCAGAGGATGCCGAGGAAGGCGAAAAAGCCAACGAAGAAGACGACGGTTATAACTCGGACGATTGGGAAGTGGCATCAGAAGACAGTGACGAATCTGGCGAGTGGATTCGCGTAAGCGATTCGGAAGATGAAGACGAACCAGCCGCGAAGAAGCCCAAACTCGGCTCTGAAGCTGCTGATGAGGAGGACAAGGAGAATGAAGAAGGCGAAAGCATGGATTTCATGAAACTCGCCACGACTCAGATCCTGACACCCGCCGACTTGGCCAAGCTTCGCGAGTTACGCATGGAGTCCAGTGTCAACAAGGCCTTGGGCAACCGCAAGCGGAAGCAAGATATGGAGGCTCGTCACGTTGACGAAGGATTGACGGCTGAGCAGATTGAAGCCCCTGCACGGTTACGGAAGAGCACGAAGGAAGAACGGATAGCTTTGGCCAAGGAAGGCAAGCCTAACCGCGAAGAACATAAGTCCACGACAGCAATTCGCAAGTCCAAGAAAGAAGCGGAGGGTAAATCGACAACCAACAAAGAAAAGGCACGCAAGAAGAATTTCTTGATGACGATTGGCAAGGCCAAGAGTAAGCAAAAGCGGAGTCTTGTGGCTACGAGGAACGCTCTCAAGAATCACGTCGAGAGGAGCAAATCGGGCGGCAGGCGACGTAATGGAGTGTCGCGGTAAACAGGTCAACATTTGCGTCAAGAACAGATCCCACAGCTCAAGTATACCTCTGGAAGCGAAGATTGTGATGGAATTGATACCCATGCCCCTGCGAGAGATGCAAGGAAGGTCAATTGATACCCATACAAAGGGCTGCTACTTTCGAATGGCGCTACGAGGTTCATTGGCGTTTTTTCTTGATTGAAACTGTCCTCGGCTTGTGATTACTCCCGGTCCTTCAACTTTGGCGAAGTTCCCTCTGCCGGAAAATACCCATTTCTCTTGTAAAAATTGATTTCTCTTGTCTCTTTGCCAGGATCAACCAGACGTTCAGTAAATCTGGCCACGGTTGCAGAAGGGGATTGACCGACGTGCGCTTCTAGATCGCGCAAGAGCTCCGCAGTACTCATATTGGGTGTGCGCCTCATGAGCTGGCGGACATACCTCAGCTGGTCGGCGTCCTTGTCCAACGCTGAACGGCCTCCTGGATAGTTCATGGTGTAGGTGTTGGGGAAGTCTCACAGTTTGCGAAAATGTTCTGTTTGGTTTGTACCTCGATGCTCTGAAACACCAGCAGCGATGCTTATATACACGAGAGCATGCGAGGCTGAAGCAAGGCTCTTGTTTGATTGACATTGTGACGGAGATTGTTCAGCTGGCATTGTTGGAGCTCGAAAATCCCGACTACCGCTTTGTGTCGCCTTGGAAGTCAACCACAATGGCGAAGAGCAGGAATGAGTTTCGAGCTGGTCGTATCCTCTGCCATTGAGAGATGGTTATGGTTCCTACTTGGTTTGAAAGTGGCTTGCCTTGCTGGCGCGCCCAGCTCTTGCTCACGCCTGCCCCAGCCATCCCCTTCTTCCTGGAGTCTGGAGAACAACATCACGGCTTCATATCCACTTCAGTCACTAAGGTATGCATCAAGCGCAGAAACACGCATTGGTTGTCGACACCCCGCGGAGTACTCCGCATTGACAGATCTACTGCACGGGTACGAACCGAGCCAAGCAGGCGGGGTTTGGTAGTATCCGAAGGAACGAGGGCCTGGCGAGGGTACCAGCGTTGATACAATAGTTGGAGTAGAGCGGAGCCGCTGAACCACGTTACGAGAACTGCCACGCAAGTCGTTACCCCCAAAAATGTCGCGGTTTGGAAAAACTGACCTTTGTTATTACTGTATTGCTTCAGTCTCCGGTCTTCCTCGGGAAGTTCTTGTTGGTTTCGTCATTCACGACGTGTAACAGGGACCTCTTGGCTGACTATCAAAACCGCGCCGCAAGAGAGTGCCGAGCGCCAACCCCTCATCGGTAGCGTCAAGCGGTAGTCGGAAAGTTCCCCGTTAGCCCCTGGCATTGAATCTTTGATAGCCTCCGTCTTGGATCCTGTCAAGACCGGAAGAACATTCAGAGGAAGGCATCGCTGGAATCGACGGATCACCAAAGTCTCGGGCCTGGACGAACTCAATCCGATTGAAGCAACATGGCCATCCTCGGCCTCCTTGCCTCGCCATGGGCTGCGGTCGCTGGCCTCGTCGCGGTCGTAGCCTACTACGCGTACTCGTACTTCGTCACATACGGACACCTCCGGGATATACCTGCGCCCTTCCCGGCGCAGTTCACCAACTTGTGGCTGCTGTCCGTCTGCAGGCGCGGGAACCGTTACCTCGCGGTGGACAAGGTTCACAAGCAGCTTGGCCCGATGGTGCGCATCCAGCCCAATCACATCAGCGTGGCGGACGACGCCGCCATTCCAATCATCTACGGGCACGGCAATGGCTTTCTCAAGTCCGAGTTCTACGATGCTTTCGTGTCCATCAAGCGCGGCTTGTTCAACACCAGAGACCGCGCCGAGCATACGCGCAAGAGGAAGATGGTCTCGAATACCTTTGCGCCGAAGTCGGTAGGGCAGTTCGAGCCCTACATCCACCAGAACCTCGAGACATTCGCCGACAGGTGGGACGAGCTCATCGAGAAGTCCCCCGGTGAGGACAAAACCGCTTACATCGACTGCCTGAAATGGTTCAACTACGTGGCATTCGATACCATCGGGGATCTAGCCTTCGGCGCTCCCTTTGGCATGTTGAAAGCGGGTGCGGACATCGCCGAGGTGCGAACTTCGATCGATGCCAAACCCGTGTATGCGCCGGCGGTCGAGATCCTCAACCGCCGCGGCGAGGTGTCGGCGACGCTCGGCTGCCTCCCGCAGCTGAAGCCGTACGCCAAGTGGCTGCCGGACCCGTTCTTCAGCAAGGGGCTGGCGGCGGTGCAGAACCTGGCGGGGATCGCGATCGCGCGCGTCAAGGAGCGGCTCGAGAACCCGCCGGACATCGACCGCAAGGACCTGCTGGCGCGGCTGCAGGAGGGCCGCGACGAGAAGGGCGAGCCCCTGGGCTTCGAGGAGCTCACGGCCGAGGCGCTGACCCAGCTGATCGCGGGCTCGGACACGACGTCGAACTCGTCGTGCGCGCTGCTGTACCACGCGGCGCGGACGCCGGGCGTGCTGGCGAAGCTGCAGGCGGAGCTGGACGCGGCCATCCCCGACGACGACGCCAACACCAAGGTGCCGGACTACGAGGCGATCCGCCACCTGCCGTACCTGGACGCGGTCATCAACGAGGTGCTGCGCATCCACTGCACGTCGGGGATCGGGCTGCCGCGCCAGGTGCCGCCGGAGTCGCCGGGGGTGCGCGTGGGCGGGCGCGTCTTCCCGCCCGGCGCCGTGCTCAGCGTGCCCACGTACACCCTGCACCACGCGGCGGCGATCTGGGGCGCCGACGCGGACGCCTTCCGGCCCGAGCGCTGGGCGGCGGCGACGCCGCGCCAGCGCAACGCCTTCATCCCCTTCAGCCACGGGCCCCGCGCCTGCGTCGGCCGCAACGTCGCCGAGATGGAGATGAAGATGATCGCCGCCACCTGGGCCCGCCGCTACGACGTCTTCCTGTGCCAGGAGGTCATGGAGACCCGCGAGGGCTTCCTGCGGAAACCCCTGGCGCTCGAGATCGGTCTGAAGCGGAGGCGGTAGGACGGGACGGGACGGGACGGGACGGGACGGGACGGGCTTTGGATGACCGGCGATCGAGGAGTCGCCAGGTGGCGGCAGTGTAGATAGATATTGGGTGACGCGTTATTCAAGCTTACTGTGAGAGGCTGGGCATCGCCTCTGTGCCGACTATTCAGGTTCTTGTTCATCGTGCCAAGGGCGTGGGGATGGACTTGGCGTAGTTAGTCTTTCGTAGGTATACCTAGTGTTGGAAGCTGCCCACTATCTGATATCCAGTGTCTCTTCCACCTGAAACTCTGCAAGGGGAATATCGGTTACTCCCGACTGCGAAGTCTTTCGATTCATTACTTTGCTAGTATCTTACCCTCACTTAAACGAACACACGGTTGTCGGCAGGCCAAGAGTCAGATTGGGGCCCTGGGGCTGACCATGACCTCGCGCTGATGGAGGGCCGAGAGCGCCGAGACGGCCGAGCATGCGGAGAGCAGCTGTTTATTAGTGGCAGGTGATGACACACTCAGCTCTGCACACCATTAAGCGCCTGACTGAGGTGCATGTACATCAACCACATGGTTCGACTCCGACGTGAGCCTTTCGGGGGGCCCTGAGGGCGGTTGGCGGGGTTATCTGGAGAGAACCTCACGTAAGTAATAGCTGCCTGCGACCAATTCGCTCCATTCTCCCTCTACCACCAAAACCACACACAAGAACATGGACCACTTGCCCTGGAGAAGTAGTACATAGGCCACCCCTCCATCCGACCCGACTTCAAGAGGCTTCCATCAAAAACCCACGAAACCCCAGCAACGACCGACCATGGCAACCAAGAGGCGGCCCCCACGCTCCCGCGACCAGCTGCAGCAGGCCGCGCTCGCCACCGTGCAGGTCCTCTTCATGGTCTGCGTGCTGGTGATCTTCATCGTGCCCTTCGCCATCCAGTCCGGCGCCGTCCAGATGCCCGAGTGGACCAAGACGTGGCAGACGGCGACGCCCGAGGCGCGCGCCGGGTACGCCGCCGCCCTCTTCTCCATCGTCACCATCCTCGGCGTCGCTTGCGTCGTGTGCGGCTATTTCCTGCTGCGCAGCGGGCTTTACTGAGCTGGAACGCCCGGGAGGAGGGAACGGGACTTGGACGGTGGAAAAGGACGGGCTACGGACGATGACGATGTCGCCTCGGCGCTGGCCACGCCAACCGTCGCGGCGGGGACGGGAAGGACACGCCGCGTCACGGTATATGGAGGAGTGAAGCACGACTGCGCCGGTAGGCTTCGGAAGGACACGGTATCTCAAGGCCCTCGTGGTACTTTGTTGGATCGACGGGGACTCGCACTTCGGATCTTGACACAGTCGGATTGTTGAGCGGATCCGAGAACATAGGTTCGCTGGAAACACTTCTCGCCTTGGCCACTTTCAGTGGTCCATCAATCAATACGACAGCACCTCGCGCGACGGGCTCGGCTCCAATCAACGAAGAGATGTGCCGAGTCCAGAGGATCAGGAAGCATCCAGTCTCATGGGGAGAATGTTTTGATGGAACCAACACCAACGGATCATGCCGACGGTTACAGAGCATGAGTTGAAAGGATGTCGTTCGGCACGGAACCACAATCGGCCTGAAAGCACGGGGGCTCAGTATGAAGTCGGTCGTCGCCACGCCAGGAAGGACTGAATTTACTTGCGTCTGTCTTCCTGCAAATGAAGGATTGGTGAAGAGGATCTACGGGCATGAGGTTGGGCACATATCAAGCGGAGTAAAGTCTCTCAGATCAGTCTGCACGACCACGAGAAGGATTTGGCGCAGGCATTGTTGGATTAAAGCGATATACCCTCACGAATTAATGACGCATTTTCATCACCAAGACACACTGAATATACAGCTCTACCTAGCTTCCACAACCGATAATATATTCACTACCGTCCCAATCGCCATGTTACTATCACGAGTCCGCCCCCTAGCAAGAAACCGGCGCGGGTCCGGGGTTTGTGTAGCTGGTTGGGACGGGGTAGTAGATGTTGATCTGGATACCCGGGTCGGTAGCCTTTGTTCGCAATGTCAGCGAGCGTTCTCAATCTCGAGGAGCGCAGTAAATCAATGACTTACCGAGTACGCGCCGGGGAAGGCCACGCCGTCGAAGGTGGACGTGCCGCTGCCGGAGACGTGGAGCTGGGCGCAGGCGATGTAGAACTGTTCCGGCGATGAGCGTATATACACACCTATCTACAGGTACACGGGTGGGGGACGGGGTGTCTTGTAGTAAGTAAGTATGGCAGCAGGGAGCCGGGCTTACCTGGGCGCCTCCGACCTCCGAGGCGCTGTGCAGGGCGATGTGCTCGACGCGCAGCAGGTAGTCGCCCTCGGCGACGCAGGCGGGGATGGTGACGCTGACCTCGGCCAGGCCGTCGGAGGCCCAGGCCATCTCGGTGGCCGTGAAGGTCGGGTGCTCCTCGTAGATCTTGAACCAGACGTCGCCGGCGCCGTCGAACGCGTCGGCCGTGGTGCCGGCGGGCGCCTTGGCCAGGTAGAAGGCCAGCGGCCCCGGGCTAGGTATCGGGGACGGGTAAGTAAGTAAGTAGGTAGTCAGTTATGCACAGGCGGCTTCCCTCCGAGGTAGGCTGCAAGACGCGAGAAGATGGGTAGGTAGGTACGGTACGCACTGCTGGATGCTCGGGTCGACCCGGAAGCCCACCGTGTCGCCGGCCTGCACGTCCATGACCGCGGCCCCCTCCGACCCCTCGGCCAGCTGGTAGCAGCGGATCTGGTCGCTGGTCACGTCCTGCACGGGGCCGTGCGACTGGTAGTTGGTCGTCTGCCGCACATAGGTCCAGTCGGCCTCGGTGACGCCGTCGTAGATGAGGCCGGGCTCGTAGTCGGTCAGCGCCGGCAATGGTTACCGCAGTGCGTATTCATGCTTTACTTACGAACGTATCTGGGGAAAGGAGTTAGTTAGCAATTTCCCAGCCGTGATGACGAGTTCAACTCACAATGGGCCTGCGCCGCGCCCAACAGGGCCAGAGCCGAGATGGTCTTGAACATGATGGATGTGGTGAGATGCCAATGTCCGCTCAAGAGACCACTGGAGTTACCACCTTTGAAGAGAATCATCGTGGAAGGACGAGAATATATATAGACGTTGTGAGGCCTACAAGAGACTATGCGGTTGCTTCCCTGTAGCCATGCGGCCCATTTGGCCCCGTTCTTGGGTGCAACTCTGACTTTCCACCAGTGGAAAGAGACTCCTGGCTCCTACTCACCTCCATCACCAGGGAACCTCCAGTCCGAGAACCGTTCAAGTGGTCGCGGGCTTGCGGATGATTGGGCAAGAGTTCAGAGGGTAACACGGAATGTGACACAAGCGGTCTCTGGGAGACGCCTGCGCGTAGTATCACAGGCCGCCTAGCGTTTTTATGTCCTGGGAACCGGGTCCAGACCTCATATGCCCTGGACATCGCGACCCCTTGATCATGAATCTTTGTAGTTCTCCGCCAAGTTCATCAAGAGAGCCGTATGTGCAGGGCTCATACTGAGCCCCGCATGGACCCTCGACGAGTGGAATCCTGCAACGATGTCGCACATGTGAGATCGTCGCCTCGGGGAATTCAACCACGTTCGAGCCGCTATCATGACCTTGTACATACCCAGCCGGGGTTCATGACTTTTAGACGCAGTTCCTGGCGATCCAGGCGCCACGACCCCAGGATCTCAGCTGGGGTGTTCCCCGCGGGGTGCCAAGAGATGGGACCGGCCGACGATGGTCTGCTGAGGTTTCCCGAATCGAGCTGCGGAAGCTTGGGCCGACCGGGCCCGCCAGCAGACTGTCCATTTCTGGACTACGGGGCCCTGTCCAAGTACCGAAAGAGAAGAAATGGAAGGTATTGCAGTTTTCTGTCTTGAAAAGATTTCGCACCTATCAACATTGGCACTGGGTCAGCTCCGACAACGATAAGTTCTGAGGTTCCAGAACGAGGTCCTAAAGGTAAGGTAAATGGGAGAGTTCTCGGGGGTACTGCGTGATGCCTGGAAAGATAGGCAACAGAGGGATTCAATGCAGTTCATGTGCTGGATGGGGATTCCATCGTTACAGGAAAAAGGTAGTCCGAGTTGGCCTCCAGCCAAGACCATAGATTGTCTTGGTCAAGTCTCTGAGCCTCAAGAGGGCTGATTGAGGCGCTCATATCAACTGTGAGGGACAAGATACCGAGACGAAACGGACTTGAAGACCACTGAGAGTACAGAGTCTGCCGGGCTTCATGATTCGGGAGTGACTGGAAGCCTTAAGTAAAATAGGGCAGGCCTCCTGCAGGTCACCGATGCTCAGCGCATCGTGGTTGAGGGGCTTGACGATAGATCGGCATGCGGGTCGTTCCCGAAGACCTGGTCGACGGCGGGCAGCCGGTATGGCCGACAAGCCGAACTTCGACCGTAACTCGCGAGGCGGTTCGGCGGACGCGGAGCCAGTCCCGCGATCGGACTTCTGCTGAGACCATACCCCCGTGTGCCGCGTTGTTGGGTCGGGTCGGGTTCGCATTCGTTTGCTGGTGGTTGGAGTCAGCACTGCCGAGAGGCCGCCACATGTGTGTGCGCTGTGCCACTGAAGATCCTCCGAACCTGGAATCGTTCCGAACGAAATGCTCCGGAGCGAACGATTGGCAATCGAGGCCCTCCAACGGCGATGTGAACTTACATCAATCGACAGATAGCGTAGTAACGTATACGAAGCTGGAACATGTCCGGCTATATTGGGAGGTGGTCCATCGTCACGTCGGCGCTCACCCATTTCCCACGTACCGTGTACGAAGCATTTGCTTGAGACGCTGCCTTCACGATCCGCAAAATGAGCGCATTCACACGTTTGATTCGCTTCGAGTCGGACACCGGCAAGACATACTTCGCAGACCTCGGAAAGGAAGTCCTCGAACCGCCGCCCTTGGGGTCTAAGATCACCGCCTTCACCACCTTCGATGACCTTCTATCGAAGTCCGGCGGGGAGACGATCACGTTGAAGAGGGTGAGATGGCATTGCCCACGGAACTGGACCGAAAGCCCCCCCCCCCCCCCCCCCCCCCCCCCCCCCCCGCTGACAGCCGTCTTTGTAGCTCCTGGCACCTCTCCCTCGCGATGATCTGCCAATCTACTGTGTGGGATTGAACTTCCGAAGCCATGCACAGGAAGCGAGTGTCAGTCGGTCGCGCCAAGCCAGCTATGAGTGCGCTCTGACCACGGTATACAGCTCCAAGTAACCAAGACGCCGCCGCTGTGGACGAAGCCCGCGGCGACACTGGCCAACCCGGGCCAGGACATCCTCATGAACGACCACTGCGCGACCAGCCTGCCGGACTACGAGGTAAGCGCTCGGCGACCCGTCTAGCCAGCTAGGCGTCCAAATCTGAGGGAATGCACCTAGGGCGAGCTTGTCTTCGTGACCGCACGGACGTGCAAGGACCTGACGGAGAGCGAGGCCGCGGACGCGATCCTGGGATACACGATCGGCAACGACCTCTCGTGCCGGCTGTTCCAGCTGCCGAGCCAGGGCGGCGGCCAGTTCTTCTACGCGAAAGCGTTCGATAACTTCGCGCCCATCGGCCCGACCCTGGTCAGCGCGGACGCGTTCTCCCTGAAGGAGAAGCTGACGTTGCGGGTCAATGGCGAGATCAGGCAGGAGGCGGACTACCAGAACGACATGGTGTTCAGCCCGGCGAAAGTGCTGAGTTTCATGAGCCAGGGTGAGAACCTCCAGCTCCGCCTATCCCAAACTTCGCCGCTGTCTAACCCCGGTGTCAGGAACCACGATCCCGGCCTTCACTGCAGTCATGACGGGGACACCGGCGGGAGTCGGCGCGTTCATGAAGCCAAAGCAGTTCCTCAAGGATGGGGATGTGGTGGAAGTGGTCTTACCGGGAGTTGGGGAATTGCGAAATAAGATCGTGTTCCAGTAAGCACCGTCCGTCATCACTTGCCGCAACTGGAGTTGAACATGGAACTAAGTTGAACGGAACCCAGAAATAAGTGGTCGGCTTGGATGTATCTGAAGGTTCAAAGACTCCTTGTTTCCATTGTCACGCGATGGTAGCCCAGTAAGGTCGTGTTGAGTTGGGAACGTGAGAGGGGATGCTATTAGAAGGGTTCTGGTAAGCTAGTATATGTGAAAAGCAGAAGCGCAGTCCATTTTAACAGTACAATCTTCGCTCAATCTCTATGATGTGTGAATGCAGCATTCCTTAATCAGTAGGGCCGATTGGGACATCGAGACGGCGTTTCAACTGGCGCAGACAATGGACCAGCTCGGTAAAGTCGCGAGCGAGGCCGAAGATGTAGAAATCTGCACGCACTACTGCAAACTTCGGATTGGTTCCCAATCGGGCCAGGTAGTTCATGGGATCATATCCAGGTTTGACTTCGACACCAACATGCTTCAGTTGTTCGGTCGGTACTGGGGTAAGCGCCTCAAAGTCATCATCTTCGCCAGGGAAGTGGGCGGTTGAGATCATCTTGATCGACGCTTCCGAGATAATCGATGGATTCAAGTCCAAGACTTCGACACACCGCTTGACTTCGGCGAGGATGTTGTCATGACGCTGGGAAGCGAACACCAGCAACGTCATGGCGGCCCCGTGCTCTCGCAACAGCGAGTCCGAAAGGAAAGCGGGCTGGTCCTTGGAGGACATGTATATCTGAGCCATACGGCCGCCACCTTGTGCTTCGGGAGAGAAGAACCCTTCTTGGACGTATTTGAAGCCTCTATTTTCGACAAGGGCTAGTGGGTTGGGTAAGTTGGGAATGAACGGGATCATGCGAATGACCCAATCAAGGTGCCGATAGACCCAAATGGCCCAAGTACCGCCTTGATTGCAAAGGTGGCCGTTTAACTTGGTGAACGATGCAGCGTCAAGTATGCTCTGAACACGCTCTCGACTCCAAGCTTGGAGCATATCATCGCATAGAGCGCGATCAACCCGCGGCAGGCGCTGCAGCAACATCAAGCGCCAGGCCAGCTGATGGGCATCGCGTAGACCACTCGCAATACCCTGGCCACCGAAGGGAGGAAAGACGTGGGCGGCATCACCTATCAGAATCGTACGGTTGGCGTACCACTTGTTGACCATTTTATGCGTGAATCGGAATGGACGACATCGACGGATCTCGATACAGTCGCGGGGATACGTCACCCTACCACACGGGAACCGCTGATGATCATCGTTCCCGCCGCGGGTGACCATAGGTAAGAGGTGCTCCCAAAGAAGACTCTCGGCATCCATCGACTCATGCCAGTCGTTTTGCGCGAACTCATGCCGCCAGAGCCGCACCTCATGGGGACCAAACCGTCCTGCTGCCGTAGGCTTTCCGGGAGGGCTGCAGAAATGCCACCCACTAGGCCAGTACAAATCGTAGATTGCCTCAGGTGTGTACCCAAGATCCCAGAGAGGGAAGTTAGGATGTGTTTCCGGAGTCGGAAGCGTGAGTTTGAGGTTGGCCGCCACCCAAGTGCCATTGTACTTGTAGGCGCTGTCGACCTGTTGGATGCCTGCTGATGCTTCGAGGAAATGTTTTCGTACAATGCCTGTTTTCCCGTCGGCTCCGATAAGCCACGACCCTTTGACCTGGTGGCTAGAACCGCTGGTGTCGGTGTACTGGACAATGTTGCACGATGGGGTTTCCTCCCTAGCAACCACTGTACACCCGCAACGGAGAATGCAGTGCGGCGAGTCTGTCACCTTCTTGCGGAGCAAGAACTCTATAGAACGGCAAATCAGTATAGGAACCAATTTCGATGGGGACTGCAATGGGCGTTTACCAAGCCTGGGTTGTATCTGGAAAATACCATTGGGGACACAATGCCAGTATTCGTCGGAACTGGAGTCGAAAACATGGAATGGCATCTGAGCGAATGATGTCTTATGGAAGTTCACAAGAGGGACCTCTATCATCCAGATTAGCCAGCGCCTTATCACACATGAGTGAATCTTAACCATACCCTGACCCATCCAGGCCATGTCCTCACCCAATCCCAAGTCCCACAGGATACGGACCGCGTCGTGAGTAAGATAGACACCCCTGGGGTCTTGCGTGATTTCAACTTCTTTCTCGATGACCAAGGACTATACGGCTTAGCAACAGTTCCATATTACTAGAAGACATTTAGCCAACGACTTACCTTGATCCTAAACTTGGCGAGTGACAATGCCAGTACCAGACCAGCCGGCCCAGCGCCGACGATGATGACTTCAGTTTCCTCCATCTCCTATACCGCGAGAGATTTGTTTAGATGCGATTGACAAGTCGAATCTATGCTTGGTGAGTGGCCGCCGTCGAGTATGCCATTTGGGCAGCAAGATCGGCCAGGCATCGTGGCCATGGCCAGTGAGAATTCAACCGCATGATGCGGAGGATCCATCTCGAACCAAGTCTTCACCATCTCTCCAGAACCTGAATAACCCCAGTACGATGCGGATCTGGAGGCAAGCAATCATTTCCGATGGTCGGCATTCGCTCTGCTTGCTCCGTGTTCTGGGACTGCCGATGCTCCGGCCATGTCCCAAGATACTCCGCGGCGTAATTCGGCATGCTCGCAGTGCCACCCCGATGACGGTATATTGCGGCAGGGCGTTGCCGCACCCAGTTCGAGCTGTGAAGCATTGGATGCAAGATAATATTCACTGGAGCTATGGCCTCTTTGTTGCTGCCCACCCTCTCCAAGCTTCCCAGAGTCCTTCGAGAAGCGATTGTGCCCGACATGCTTATCCCCCCGATCTCGAACGACCCTTCCAAAGTGCAACTTGCGCGCATCGGACATGTCTACTTCGAACATCCTGACTTAGATGCATTCTCTGAATTTGCGAAAGACTGGGGATTCGTTGAGACCAAGAGAACTGCCGACCGCATATGGTTCAGGGGTTATGGTGTTGACCCGTACGTCTATGTGGCATCGAAGAGCAAGGATGGCATACCGAAATTCGGCGGCCCAGCGTTCGTAGCGCAATCGCAAGAGGAGTTTGACAAAGCGGCCTTGCTACCTGGAGCCACACCATCCAGCCTGGGAGATGCTCCTGGAGGGGGCAAGATGATCACGTTCAGCCGGTCCGACGACACCAAGTTCCACGTGATATACGGTCAAACGGAGCGTGAAGTGGAAGGTCCTCCACCTTCAGCAACGCATGAAAGCCAAGGACCGTTGAACGGGCCATTTGAAAAGCCCAGGCAAGGTAAGCGACTCTATTCAACGCATCGTTGGGGTCGCATGAGCTGATCACCGGCTTCGCAGGCAAGTTCCAACGATACCGCGAAGGCCCGGCATTAGTGCACAAACTTGGCCATTTCGGTCTGGTATATAGAGATTTCGATCGAGAGCTGGAGTGGTACACCTCGAATTTCAACCTGGTGCCGTCAAACGTCTTGTACCATTGGGACTTCTCCAACATCGACGTGCTTACCTTCATGCACCTCGACCTGGGCAAGGAGTACTCCGACCACCACGTCATGTTCCTGCAGCGCGCACCTCCAGAGCTCAAGAAGAGCTACATGCACCACACGTCCTACGAAGTCGCGGACTTCGACACGCAGCTCATCGGCCACCAGTACCTGGCGAAGAAGGGGTGGGAGAGTGTTTGGGGGGTGGGGAGGCACGTGCTGGGCAGTCAGATCTTCGACTATTGGAAAGACCCCAGCGGGTTCAAGATTGAGCACTACGCAGATGGGGACTTGGTGAACGAGGACACTCCCACGACGAGGGAGGTGGTCGGTCCGCTGTCGGTATGGGGGCCAGAGTTGCCGAAGGATTTTGGCGACGACTCAACCAAGTATGGATTCTCATAAGGTAGCCTCCCAAATTGACGCGCCTCCGAGTCTGACAGGACTGAATTGTAGAAGAAATCCTGTGAAATCACGCTTGTGAGTGGGACATGATGCCATGTGACGCAGACGAGGTAGAGTTTGGAACCAGTAGGCACGACCTAAGTACCTAGTACCGAATACCTAGGTCAGGCAGATAGATGCAAGGCCAACAGCTATGGGAACTTGAAGGACGCAAGGTACGGTTCGACCAAGCAGTACGAGATACCTTAGCATACAAGTTGAATGAGCTCTCTCCTTCGGTATGGCCTTAACCATCATGCAATTATGCATTATCCTGTCAGCTGAAAAGTCCGACGGAACACACATGGAGCCAGTCCTACAGGACCCGGCAACATCGCGGCAATGCTGAGAACCTGTACAAGGCTGGCGGCGGGCGATGTGTCTCATCTTCACCAGTACCGGAATCTAACATGAGCCCGAGGGAACCAGTCTAGGAGAGCGTTCCTGGTATTCCCGAACGATGTCCCTGACCAGTCGAGTCTGCGACCGGTGCATTCGGTAGGTCACCCACCGCAAGCCTCTGAACCTCACCGCTGCTTTCTGACCGGGCGCGACTGACGAGAGGTAACAGCAAGAAAGTGAAATGTGAAGCATTCCGTGCGCGTTTCTCTCATCAATCTCTGCTGACGAAAATGCACAGGTGATTTGCAGCGCCCCAATTGCTCTCGCTGTTCCGAAGTCGGCTCGCTATGCACTTATTCAACCGAGCGGCGGAAGCCTGGGCCGGTCCGGGGCACGCGTCGCCAGAGACATGCACCGCTCATGGCTGACCAGGGCTCCGGCGCGTCTCTTCAGAGCTCGCAAGAGCCGAGAAATGAATCGCCAGCTTCTGCTTCGGGTTCCGGCTCCCTCTCGAACTCGATGCAGTCACAGTCTCCCATGGCCAATGTTCTTGCTCCCGGCTTGACTCCACAGCTTTCGTCTAGCATTGCAGTCCCCGACTTCAACCAACTCCAGCCCAATTTAACCCCTTATGGTCCCATCCCTCTTTCGTCTCAATTTCCGGATGCTTACCCAGGGTACCACGTAGAGCCATCGCAGGAGAGAGAAATGTACGTCTACAGCCATGTGTTCTACCCCAAGAATCCTGATCGGGCACTGACCTGCCATTCTCCAAAGCCTGGAGTGCTTCTTCGATGAAGTACATACCGCGGTTATGCTGTTCCAGAAGCAGAGATTCATGCAGATGTACGAAGCCGGAGCCATCCAACGTGACTTGATCGTGACGATTGTGACAATCACCGCCAAGGTACTGGGTCCCATCAGCTACTGGAGAGACGAGGACGTCAACCTCTGTATGGACGGATTGCTCAAGGCTGCCCCCTCCGAAGACAACCTATCGGATTCGCAGGCCTCCCTTGACCGCATCAGACAGGAATGCTTACTTGCATACTATGACTTTCACCAATTCCCCGGCCCACGATCCTGGACTAGAATAGGTAGACTGACGCGTAAAGCATATTCACTTGGCCTGAATCAGATCGAGAACCCCGGACTGTGCTCCGCTTTCAATGCCGCGATCACCACCGAGGACGAGATCGAAGATTGGCGATATGTATGGTGGTGTGTCTATTGTTTCGATTCGTATTCGAACATCACCTCGGGCGCTCCTCTGGTGATCGAGCTAGAAGGTATCAACACTGCTCTGGTCAGAAGATCATACGCCGAGGATATCGCAGCTCCCTTTTCCATGCCCAAGCTGCAGTTGCCTGATGATATAGACCACCTCTGGAGTACAACCCAGGAGGTTTTGTCGAGTGGCTGCATAGTCAATTACAACATACACATGGTCACCACCACTATCCTCCGAGAAGCCGGTAGTCTTTTTAGGCTAAGGACCGAGGGCAAACGCCTACCCAGCCGAACCGCAAACCTGAAGAGCGCCTTCACCCCTTTACGATTGGCGTTGCCGCCGCGGTACTTGACCCCAGCAAGGAATGTCTTGAGGGCCGAGACCAGTGCGGATCATCACATGCGACTCACCAACATCTTACATCTCCACATGGTACGCATCGTCATTTTGATGCCCCCCGATATCCGGAATGATGAGTCGGGGTGGATGGACAAGTGGCAGCAGATTCTAGAAGCCTGCCAAGATGTTGTACAAGTTATCGAACAGTGGAACAACCACTTCTCCCCTCGCGTGGACCCCGCCATATGCTTCATCATCTTCTTTGCGCTCTGCCTGCTGAATCTGCACCGGCGGAGCATGCAGGACACATCAGGCCCTCTTCTCGCCAACCTCCGCCAAGGCGAGAACGTTCTTCGCATATTTCTCGAGCATTTCTCGAGCATATGGACATTGCCCAAGTTCCTCCTGGGTGAGTCACATTGAACTTGGCAGAAGAAAGGTCAAGCTAAGCCTCGAAACAGAACAGTACCGGAAAACGCCAACCGAGGTTCCGGTGAACTATCATGAAGTTGACTCAATCCTGAGCAATATGAGAACGCCTTTGCACCCGAAGAATCCAAAGAATACCCAATCTGTCACGACCATGCCACTGGACAACACAGACCTATACGCAAACCTAGGCGCAGGCGTGAATTTTGCAGATATATGGTCGTTCAATCCCTATGAGGGCAACATTTGACCAATACAAGTTCCATTCCGAAGCTTCATCTGGTCGAGGCGAGACCCGCGCTCTTCGCTATCTTCTGTACCAACCTTAAGCTCTTGTCCCTCGGCCAGTCTCTTGACCAGAGTCCTACCTACTAGTCTCCACCAACTTCAGGCTGGCTGGGGGCCCCTTTTACTCTTGGCGACCAGGGTAGAGATGCATTGCTTGCAGTGCAGTCGAATTCCACCACGGCTTCGGTATTTGCAAGTGGGACAGTCCTCAGTCGGATCTTTCTTGTCAGCGAGCATTTTTCCAGTGGGTTTCCAGATACTCGGGTGTGAGATGGGAAGTTGAATAATCGGTGTGCCGCGTGATCAGATTGCGATCTTGTCGCCTTACAAACCGAAAACCTTACAGTTGAAAGCTTCGGTCGAATAAAGAGAAGGCTGCCGCGAGGCACGTTAATGCCCGCAACTGAGAGTCTAGACCAAGTACATTCTCCATTCCTTTCACCTACAATGGTTAGGTTGGCGACCGAAGAGCTTTCGAACCCGAGTCCAGACTGATCCTGATCATTCTGACAAAGCCTTCAGGGATACCGCCTCGAAACGGCAGGGAACGGATACTACTGGTTATCAATAATGGCATGCGAGATGGAGCAATGGCAGACCTCATCGTGTGCTTCAACACCACTGACATGAAGCCCGCGGGAAAAGCATGGGAAAGTTCAAGCGTGCTAGGCGGCCAACACCATGTCCGTAACGTTTGTTCTTGGCGTTTCCTCTCGGGGGTTGGACATCTTGCGTTGCCTGGGCGAAAAAAAATCGGCTCCATCCCATACATCGGACGCGTTCTTCATTTCATTTGCCTTGAACGAACGGGAGTGTCGCCTGTCTTCGTGGGGGTACAAAAACTTACGCTCGATCGACCCCACGATTGCCCCTTTAGAGGTCATCCGTTGCAAGTGCATAATGGGCAAAACACCGTCATCAGCCTTACCAACTCTCAGCAGTCCCGTTCCGACTAGACTGCCAACGATCCGTGGGTATCAGGTGTTGGGTGAATCGGTAAGCACATATCGTGTCGGTGTATTGCCCATAAACAGCGGCTGATTCGGCGGATATGCGAATTATCTGCAGGTAACAATGCAGGCCATTCCTGTCAGCCTCGCCGTGCACTCGAGCCTCCTGCTCAACAAGAGACAGGCATAACGTCATAGGATGCCGGTCCTGCAGGGAACCCGGTACAGGGGCGTATGTAGGGTTGGACTCGTGTCGCTCCAAACCTGAGGGCGTTTTGGCGGTCCGCGTGCCGCGCCGTCGGCATCGGGCCAGCTGTACGCCCGAGAACTAATTATTCGTCGGTTTTGTATGGGCAGTACGCGTATTGGGCCGGAGTTCGTCCGCTCATCACCGTGAGCTGTTCCGGCGATCCCAGCACTCCTCGCAATCCCAAGCGGTGGTGCTGTTTTGCGACGGTAGGCTTGAGCTCAGCCAAGAGTGATGATGTCTGACAAGAGTCGGGGGTTACGCTTATATCAGGTGCTCTCGGCGCAGGCACTTATGATCCTAGCCGGCTCGCGTCGAGATGCGTCTTGATCGTGAACGGTGCAGCCGGATTACCTCATTAGGAAATCCCGGCGCGCTCATCAGCCCTCATCAGACTGGGAGTCGTTTGACATCATTCCATGAGCTTAAATCGACGGCTGACTCGTCTCATTGGCGCCCAGACGAAATGCGGCGAAGCTAGTACCCACTCCAGACTCCAACTGGCTGACACCCGCACATCTCCAGGTCGGTGCCCCCTGGGGAGCGCCGCATCCTTTCACCAACAGTCCGGGGCCGTTCTCGGGCGCTGTGCCTGATTCATCGGGTACAATGGGCCTCTGACGCAACATATCCGGGGCGGCTGTGACGAGCGCAACACGGATCGAAGATCGTACATGATCTTTTGCGGAGGGAGATGCTGCCTTTCATCGCGTTTTGTGACGAACATGCGAGTTTTGCTGTGACTATGGCGGCCACGTCCGACAATCCGACATTTCGGTTGGCCTTCGGTCGAACCACCGTCCTGCCCATACAATACTCCCTGAGTTATTCCGCTTGGCTTGTCTCATACATGCCAGTCCTACCCTCCATCACATCTCGTGGCTATCAGGGTTGCCAGCTAGGTCTGGTTCCCGGCTGTCTGGGTAGCATGGCGAGCTGTCGTATTAAAGCCGCAGTCCCGTCAACTCTGCAGACTGCCATCTCCGCCTACACCCAATGGTTCCTAGACCAGACCGAAGATACGTCTAGTCTTGCAATAGAAATAGGTAGCTCACGCGGCTGCCCCAAGCCAGACCCTCCCCCGCAAACGCTACCAACCCGCATCCTGTCGACTTGGCGAGAACGAGCCCCGATCCGACTTCACCATGGCGCCTGACCGGCAGGCGTCCGGAGACTCATCTAGCACACTTGCTTCGAACGGTGCGCGCCACGGCGAGAAGAAGCGCCCGAGTGACAGCGACATCCCCCAGCAGGAGCATCACGAACAACGCGATGAGAACCTCGCGCTGCAGGAGAAGCTGGAGGGGCCCAAGAAGACCGAGTCGGGCAAACGCATCCTCACCGAAGATGACTGCTACGACGAGCTCGGCTTCAAGTTCCCCTCGTGGAAGAAGTGGATGATCTTGACCAACATCTTCCTGGTTCAGATGTCCATGAACTTCAACTCCTCCGTCATCACCGGCGCCATCAAGGGCATCACCGAGAAATACGGCGTCACGGAACAGTATGCGCGCATTGCGCAAATGATCATGCTGGTCTTCTACGCCTTTGGGTACGTTCAGCGCACAAGCGTCCCTCGGTTTCCATCGTACCACTTACACCAACTAGCTGTGAGCTCTGGGCGCCCTGGTCCGAGGAGTTCGGTCGTTGGCCCGTCCTCCAGCTCAGTCTGTTCCTCTGCAATATCTTCCAACTCCCCTGCGCGCTGGCCCCGAACCTGGGCAGCATCTTCGTGGGGCGGGCGCTGATCGGGCTGTCATCGGCCGGCGGTTCCGTGACGCTGGGCATGGTGGCGGACATGTGGGAGGCGGACGACCAGCAGTACGCGGTGGCGTACGTGGTGCTGTCGTCGGTGGGCGGCTCCACCATCGGCGCCGTCTTCTCCGGCCTCATCCAGGAGCAATTGGGTATGGACTGGATCTTCTGGATGCAGATGGCCGTCGGCGCCATCACCCAGCTCTGCCACTTCTTCATGGTCCCCGAGACCCGCGCCACCATCATGATGGACCGGATCGCCAAGCGCCGCCGCACTGCTGCTCTTGAGGGTAAGGGTAATCCCGAGGATAAGAACCTCTACGGTACGTATCCTCCCTCGCTCCATCTCCTCCCTCGCTCCAACAAACCATCTCCGAACATGTGAGCTAACAGACGGACACCACACAGGCCCCAACGAGGTCAAGCAGCCCCGCATCAACATGAAGGAGTTCGGGGAGATCTGGGCGCGGCCGTTCATCATGTTCGTGCGGGAGCCGATCGTGCTGTGCCTGTCGCTGCTGTCGGGCTTCTCGGACGCGCTGATCTTCACCTTCTTCGAGGGGTGGCAGCCGGTGTACGACCAGTACGGCTTCAGCGCGACGTCGCTGGGGTGGGCGTTCTGGGCGGTGGAGATCGGGTACTTGGTGGCCTACCTCAGCTTCTTCCCCTTCATCATGCGCGACCGCGCGATCCGCAAGCGGGACCCGGACGCCCTGCAGCCCGAGCGGCGGCTGCTGTGGCTGCTGTTCATGGCGCCGCTGGAGCCCCTCGGCCTCTTCGCGTTCGCGTGGACCAGCACCGGGCCGCCGATCCCGTGGGTCGTGCCCACGGTCTTCGGGGGCGTCATCGGCGCCGCCAACTACGCCATCTACCACGCCACCATCGACTACATGATCGCCAGCTACGGGCCGTACTCGGCCTCGGCGACCGGCGGCAACGGCTTCGCCCGCGACTTCCTGGCCGGCATCGCCGCCCTGTACGCCAGCCCCCTCTACCACAACCTCCGGCCCCGGCCCCTCCCCTACGCCAGCACCATCCTCGCCTGCCTCGCCGTCCTCGTCACCCTCCCCATCTACGTCTTCTACTGGAAGGGCCCCGCCATCCGCGAGCGCTCCAAGTTCGCCCAGACCCTCGCCGCCGACCGCAAGGCCCACGACGGCCGCCGCGCCTCCCAGGTCGACCCCTCGGTCGCGGGCGTGTAGAGGGTGGACGGGTCGGTTCGCTTCGCTGTTGGATGGGGAAGGATGTACTATGGGGAGCGAGACATAATGATGTTGCTGTTGTTTATATTGTTGTTGTTGCGCTTAGCTGCTTGTGCGCAGATGGATACCCCCCCATTTTCCTCCTTAGTTGACGTCGTGGCTACTCGACTCGACGACCTTCTACTACGTAATGATCCAACGATTTGTATGATACCAAATAAATTCGACGATAACGAGCGTATTCTCATGTGTATTGGTTCGTTGCGTCCGTTTCGCCTGGTGACTTGATCCAATCTATTAATTACACTATATGACGCATAAAAGATATGGTATGGCCTTGTGTGATATGATCTCGACTGGTTCTGACTTTTTAGATTAAGTATCTACTCAGTGCTCCAAGTTAATCCCAGAAGGGCTATTAAAACGACTTATGTAACCTTCCTTGCTCCTGTTTGTCCTCAACTATCCAAACCGGGCCAGGATATGCTTCCCGGTCTAAGCAGTTGCTGGCAGGTGCCTACTGCAGTTCCGCCGGGGGCCTTGAATTCGGCTCAGCGGGGACTGCAGGGGAGTGGGCTGGATACAACTCCGGGCTATACAAATGACCCTGCCCGGCGTCCAACTCGGAGTTGCGGACGTTGTCCACCTCGGCCGGTTTGTAGTGGGCCCCGACGGGCCCCGAGGGGACAACAGAAGGCGTGTGCGCCGTGCTGGCGGGGTGCGAGACCATCTCGTCGGTGTACGGCGCGAAGGGTCCGGTTGGCGCTGCTGCGTCCTCCGCGCGCGGCTTCCGCGACTTCTTCCAGAACCACAACGCGGCGAGCAGGGCACCGATGCCGATAGCGCCCACCCCGACGCCTACCCCGACGCCGACTTTGGCGCCCTCCGAGAGCCCGGCGCTGGCGCTGGCGCCGGTGGGCGTTGTCGATGCAGCGGCTGTAGTGGTGGTCTGCGTTGCTATAGTGGCCCGGTTAGTAGGGGTTTTTCTGGTTCTGCGATAGCAACCTACCAGAAGTTTGCGTAGAGCTTCCCTTGCTCGTTTCCACGGGGGCGATGGCGGAAGTGGAGATCCTGGTAAGGGAAGTCGACGTGGTTTCGATCGAAGCCTGGTTGCTATTGATGTAGAAGGGTGCACTCAAGAACCCTCCGTCCAGTTTGTCGTATTCGGTGCCCTGGGCATTGACGACTCGAAATGCGTAGATCTGCGATGAGTTCGTCGAATCGGTCGAGACCTCCCATTGGTACCACGGCTGGGCCGAATTGGCTGGCACATGTTGTCAGTTTGGATGGACTGGAGATATGGTCTCGGGCCTTGGAGGCAAGTGTTGCTCGGACGCACTCAACAGCTGGATGGGGGTTACGAAATCATAACCGACGATGAGGTAGAGATCGGATGCCTCGTAGAAGGTACTCCAGCTAACGTTCATGGAAGCGCCCTGCCCGTACGAGTACGTGGTGCCGCTCGGCTCGCTGAAGTTCCCGTCATCGTAGTCCAGAGCAGGTTCGCCAGGGAGAGGAAGCGGCGGCTCTTATCCTGGCAGACTACCAGCGCGCTCAGTGAACCGAGTAGGAAGAACACCGCTCGTCGCATCTTGTCAGAAATGTATTTCGTATAATTCAAGTGACAGCAGAAGCACTCCAACGCTCACAAACGAAGACAAGAGCAGTGGCGAGACTGGCGACTGGTCTGACGGGCATCGTTCCCGAACACGAAGTGCAATACCCGATACTTGAGCATCGCCGCAGCGCGAACTTCCCCAAGGCCTCTTTCTTGGCCGGTTACACAGTTTCAGCCTCACCAATGCTCGTATGTTGACCGTTATTGAAGTGCCTGCAGGATTGAGGCGCCTTCGTTCAGCTTGAGTCCTAGACTTGGAGGAGTGCGGTTCGGAATTCACTCCGCCCAGTCCTTGACAAGGGGGTGTGACCAACATAGTAGTCGATGTCGCCGCTTCCCCTCTCACCACCACCCTCCATGGGCCAGCCGGTCAGGTCTGAGATGCCACGTTATACTGCTACCCGGACGCCACGAACCACACGCGAGGGAGATACTCTCCGGGACCCGACCCGGGCTGGGCGACCTACCGTTTTACCGCTTTCGAGGCACAGGAGGCAGCGACCCATATTGTAGTGTCACGAGGTTGGCAAGGCGATTCCGAGCGTGGAAGAGTTGAGGATTCGATGCAGGTTGCCGATGCGGCTCGCCAGTTGACCGGTTACGTTGAGTCCATGCTGACCAGGAAGTACGCAGCCGTGGTGGCCATGGATGGATGCGGTGGTCGACGGGAATCCAGGGACTGCGGCATGCCGAGTTGATATTGTTCGGGTATCCTAACAACGGCTCTTACTTATCAGCATGACTTGGCAAGCTACGGTGTGTAGGCCGAGACGTGGTGGAATTGGAGGATAGCGAAGCTGGACCGGCGCGTTCGAGGGTCGACGGTGCGCGCACGAGGCTCTGCCCGAAGGACCCCCCCCCCAGCCAGGATCCACGCCAATCGCAAAGCCAAGACATAGCTTAAACCGCCTATAGCAGATCTTGGGTGGGCGTGAGGGGAATGACGATAGTCTTCACGTGTGATGATTGAGGAGCTGCTGCTGTTCCCAATCAAAGGAAATGTGGCAGGGAGCGTGGGCCCGCCGCGTTCTGGCATTCCACGAATAGTTGGGGTTGCTATTACAACAGGAGTATCAGAATGTCGTCGGAAGCAGCGAGATAGGGCGATCGTCATCAATAATAAAGGCGCAGTCGTCGGAGCGGAGAATTCATGTACTACTCTCCGCCCTGCTGTGTTTCCCCCTGGTGTGCCACGCGCGCGCCCGCCGCAGGGTCAGGGGTGGAATATGAATACACATGAGGAATGCATTGAGTGATCGATGAGCCCGGCGGCTGGGTCGAACTCCAGGTTGCAGGTCGGTCGGTCGGTCAGTCGGTGGATGAATGCGTGGGTGGGTGGGTTAAAGGTTCTTTTTTTCCGTATCTGCATGTACCGATCTCAACTTCGTTTCATCGGTCGCCATTTTTGACTTTCTCACGTCTTTGCCGACCGAGCGCTTGCGATTCGTTCGTCGACCCGTACCTGCCTATCTAAGGTGCTTAGTCAGTGTCACTGTCACTGTCATCACTGTCAGAATCTTGTCTGCTAGGTTGAGGTGTCTTCAATCTGCAGCAGATCCTAGGTAAGTATGAAGTAGATCGTTCCTTTGATCGTTCTTCAGTGCTCACGCAAGCCGGAATGCCCCGCCCGCCCTTGCACCCTGAAATGCTCTCTCCAGGAGACTTCCAGTGTTGGAGCCCAGGCAAGTGTGGAGGAGCTGACGAATAGGCACGAGTCGAGGAGGAACCGGTCGGTAGTCCAGGGCAGGGATCTTCGTTTCGTTTTGGCTCTGGAAGGCCTGGCAGTGGTCAGCACCAGCTCCAACTGGGCCCAGACTCGCCGGCCCCGGGCTCAACCGTCGTAACGGCCTCTCCACTCTGACGAATCCTTTCCAGCTTTGCCAGCTTCTCTCTCTCTCCGGTGGCAGGGATGGCCTTCGTCGTCCGGATTGCGGATGGCGCACTTTGGGCGGAGGGTGAAGCAGGCGAAGCAGGCGAAGCAGGCGAAGAGATGGCGGTGGCTTCATCTGTCCTGACCCGAGACCCTTCCGCTGCAGCAGCCCCTGAGCTGATCCCAGGCGCGCCCGCTTGACAGGGCGAGACGGATTGACAGCCAAAGGGCAAAGCTGCGCAGCTCCAGATCTGTTTGAGGCTACCTTGGCCATCTTATTACCCCATCATCTCTTTTTTCTGTCTGCAAAGTGCCTGGAAGTACTTACTTTGTTTGCATTGCCATCTGGTGATTCCACCGGCCTCGTTCGCATCTCGTATGCAGGCCCTGCTTTCACCCGCTGACCATCTCGTGATTATTCGTCATTCGTCATTCCCGTTTCTTTTTCTTCCTTTCCCCCTAGGGGACTTTACCAGCTCTTGGTGTCTGAGACTCCCTTAACTCCCTTGTTCGGCCGCGCCGTGGCCGTGGTTGTGGTCGTGGTCGTGGTCTTTTGCTACCTACTACTCTCTCTCCCGCCTGCTCTCCTGCCATTCCTTGTCTTTCCTAACCGTCTGCCATTGCACGTCCAATGTTGCTCAACTCCAGAAGTACGCCTACTTCCTCCGCACGTTCGAGCGCACCATGCTGTCAAAGGTACCCGGGAGATTCCCGCGATCAAAGACGCGTATCGTCCTGCTCATCTTGATTGTCGTCGTGCTTTACCAACTCTACCAATTCGATTCGCCCGCGACTCCCACAACCAACCCCCGATCGCTAGCAGGGGACGACATACCGACGACCTGCGAAGGCCTCGAGGGCCTGGACGACCTCTTTGTTATTCTGCGAACCGGCACATCCGAAGCGCCCAAGAAGCTACCCGCGCACTTTGCCACCACTCTGCGATGCATCAAGAACTTTGCCATCTATTCCGACTACGACGAAGAGATAGCCGGCCACCGCATTCACGATGCCCTGGACCAAATCAACCCGTTGATCAAGGAGAACCACCCCGACTTCGAGTACTACAATGAAATGCAGGACAGGGGTGGCCGGAATGCCTTCTCGTCAAACCAGATCGCCGCCTGGTCTTCGGCCAAGAACACGATGGCGGGCCGCGACAGTCCCGGCTGGAAGCTGGACAAGTGGAAATTCCTGCCCATAGCCGACAAGGCCTTCTCGACCCAACCACGCGCGAAGTGGTACATCTTCATCGAGGCCGACACCTACATGCTGTGGAAGACGCTGTTGACCTGGCTGTCCAAGTTCGACGCCCGGAAGCCGTGGTACCTGGGCCAGCAGATGCAGATAGGCGATGTGATCTTCGCCTACGGCGGGGCCGGTTTCGCCGTCTCCCAGCCGGCCATGAAGATGCTGGTCGAACACCGCCGGGCGAACCTCGACTACTACGACGAATTCACGGCGGGCCACTGGGCGGGTGACTGTGTGCTGGGGAAGGCCATGCTGGATGCCGGTGTGC
The DNA here is from genome assembly GCA_022376655.1 of Xylariomycetidae sp. FL0641. Lineage (NCBI taxonomy): Eukaryota > Fungi > Ascomycota > Sordariomycetes > Xylariomycetidae sp. FL0641. Next base: position 205,120 of record JAJJKE010000043.1, read on the forward strand.
CGCTGCACTGGTCTTTCCCGCTGCTCAGCGCCGAGCAGCCGGCGGACATGGATTACAATACCGATTTCGGCGGGGCGGACAACACGCCGTGGTGCTACTATGCCGTGAGCTACCACCATTTCCCACCCGAAGAGTATCCGCTGTTCGAGGAGTTTGAGCGGAAGTGGAACAGCAAGGTAAGCAAGCTATCAGTCCCAAGTGATGGATCACTGCGCGCGCACTTCCTCTGACACCAAGCAGCACAACAGGCCCCTTCGACACCGGGATGTATATCGGAACTACATCGAACCCAATATCCGGCCAGGCCGCCCGGATTGGGACAACCTGTCGGACCAGGAACAGCCCTCAGCGCATTCCTTTACCGAGTGCTACAGCGTGTGCAAGAGCAAGCCCGAGTGCCTGCAGTACTCGGTGTCGGACGGTGTTTGCAGGACATCGAGCATCCTGAAGCTAGGGAGAGCGTCCAAGTCGGCATCGTCGGGCTGGATGATGGGTCGCATCGACGAGTTTACCAGGCAGATGGACTCGCAGTGCATTGGTCGAGACTGGCAACTACCCTGAAGTTTCGCCTCCGCGTGGTGATGTTGGCCCTAACCATGCACCAGCCAACCGCGCCCCCTTGCACATCCGCTCCCTCGGGTCGCCAGCCAGCTGTAAAACTGGCTCTTGGCGCTTTCCGGATAGGGTGCCGATCCGGGAGAACCACTACCGCCACCACCACCCACGCAATTGGTCGAGGCGGGGTTGCAGTGCGTGCGAGCGACAGACTGCTCGCACACACACGACGATATTTATTTCCCTATCATCATTTTCGCATGCTGGCTAGCATAGGCATGGCGGCGTTGGATTGCCCATTGTAGGAGTACGGGAATAGGGTAGGAAAGGAGGACTAAGCATAAGGAGCATAGGGGGTTACAGGGTATACCAATACAGTACCTTAGACTAGCATCTCCAGAGAGAGAGCCACTCCGCGGGGGGTCCGATAGTCGTAATGAAATAAACCGCCATGAGATACCATACTGCTCATCTTTAATTGCAGACCCATAAGCTTCACATCCAGCTCGGCACGTGCATAACATCAAGCATAAAGCCGCCATCATTCGACCCCCGGTCATACGACTGCGTAAAAATAGAGCAATCCCGGAGGCAAGCGAAAGTCGATTCACACTTTCGGGTAGACAAGGATTCCTATTTTTCCGTCGTATCTGACAAGTCCGACCCCTGTCAAGTCATCCGAACACTCCTCCTACAACATGTGAAACGAAACGTCCAAACTCCTTCACAGCCACCCTCGCAACTCCTTCCTATTCCTCCGACAGTCGAACGAACGAGCCTGAGCTAATAACTCGGCCATCACTTCCAAGGCCGTGAGCGGAACCGCGAACATGGTCTCTTTCCTGCAAGAGCGTCGGGAGAGCGACCAACATCGTGGTTACATATTGCTAGATAGAAGATTAGTTAATCGGCCGTGACAGAAATGAGAGTGCAAGACTTACCATTGATCACGCAACAGTTGAGACAGGAAACAACTCGAGCGAAATAGAACTCAAAGGAAATCAAAGGGTGTCGAAGACGAGATGAAAACGCCGGACGTATGTCGCGCATTGCTTGCTGAGCCGCAACCAACTGCCACTCCCCAGACCAAGGCGCCAAAACCTGGATACTGGCGACAGAGACCTCCGGACAAGCCGTTGGCCTGAGGAGTGGCTTCGGAAACCTTGAGATGGAGTGGCGAAAGGGTATCAAGGACGAGGGTCGAGGAGAACGGGACGAAGCGTCGTTCGTGCACATGTCGAGTATTGCTGACTGCCTTCCACTCCCCAGACCAAGGCGCCAAAACCTGGACGCTCGTGACGGAAACCCCCGGACAAACCGTTGGCCCGGGGAGCGGCTTCGGAAACCTCTTCAGTAAAAACGACGCAGGAAAGCGAAGCGGCTGCTCGTCGTCTCGGTCTTCTCCCGGGTGGACTGGCCAGACGTCGCCGCCTCGACGTCGTGGACTTGCGCCGGCTGGAGAAAAGCGACAGCCTCGGGTCTCTGGACCTGCGGGGCGTTGACGGCGACCACGTCTGCGATGGCGGGGCCGGCGGTGGTCTGGTGCGCGGCAAGGGGCTGCTGCTGCTCAGCGGCGAGGGCGAGGGCGCGCTCGGCGTCGGCGGCCTCGTCCATTCTGGCGCGCTCGGTCTTGTACCAGTCGCGGAGCCTGTAGATGCCGGCGGCGATGCCGAGGGCGCAGACGATGCTGGCCAGGACGATGAGGACCAGGTACACGATCGACGTCTCCTCTTTGTCCTTGTTCTCCTCGCTGGCCGCGAAGAGCAACCCGGGGTTGTTCTGGGGAACGGACGACGACGACGACTTGCGGGCAGCGAGGTCTGAGGTCGGGAGGGCGGCGGCCATGGCGGCCATAGTGACGATGGTGGTGAGAGCCTTGATGGCGGGCATGATGGCGATGACGATGTGGTAGGTGGTTCGTCGAAGGTGGTTGGGTGGTAGGTTGTGTGTGATCAGCAGAGCTGAGAAGGTGGATGATGTTCTGGTAGAGCTTAAGAAAGGTCAGTCAGATTGAGGGGCGGTAGAGAATTTCAGGGAGGTGGTAGCGTTATATTCCCGAGAATGGAGTTGTAGTTGGCAAGTCGGGAAAGGGTCTAGGACGGGAACTGGTCCAGGCTGATATACGCATGGGGATGGGGGAGAGGTCACTTACCGCCTTGGAGGTGGCAGAAGGGTTGTTGGAAAGCGGAAGCAAGACGGCAGAATGATGGCAAGCTTTGCTACTGTGGAAGGACTTGTAGTTGGTAAGTTCAGAACGGGCCAGGGCCGGTATTTGGTGTAGTCCTATATACGTAGGGGGATGGGGGAGAGGTCAGCTAAAACCAGCCGCCCATGGAAGAAGGTATTGCCTAATACGGAAAACTGAACGTCTTCACGAGCTCATACCAGAAGCAGCTTAGACGAATTGTCTCAAGAAATAATGCGCAATATTGCATGGAGTCATGGTCACGAGATGGGAAAATGTGAGTTTGCGAGGCCATTAAAGCTATCAGCTCCCCCCTTTCCGATCTGCCAACCAAGTCTAGGCTTCTGATAGTAGACATCGCAATGTCAGCGACTTAGGTTGCTTGGCGTTCTCATTTTCCACTGAGCAACCGAGCCCGAGTCTCCGGTTGACGGGAGCAAGCATAGAGAAGGAAGGCCATAACACAGGATTTATGTTCATCATAAGGATTCTCTAATTGTCGCACCTTGACAAGGGCCTCCTGTTCTGGTGCCAGGTAGGCTGGGATTTCCCACGTCCCTAATACCGTGGTGTTAGAACGCCAAACGATCAACCACTCAGTCGTCGCTCACCCACGAAGCTCGTGTTCATGCCGCTGAGACCAAGCGCTGCTAGGGCATCGGCTGTCAGGCAACTCGGGTTCTATTGGGTTGGGAGACAATACTGGATGCGAAGTCTGCGCACTGATACTGTGTTGCCAAAGACACTATGTTGAGAAACGAAACTCCAATATATATGTGTATCGGGGTATCAGTCAGTGTGGCATCACAACATACAGCTCTCGGATCAAACCACGGCTGGCGGTACCTGTAGGGGCTGATTGAGCGAGTCTCCTCTCCCGGCCAAACCACCAGAAACGTTGGACTTCTTCGCTTGCAAACTCTCCAGCTTCTTCCGAGCTTCTCGTACTTCTCCGTAGTCAAAGTCGGTGGTCGCAATGATGCTGCCATCATCTGCGCCAGGGTACAAGCCTGTTTCACTCGGCAATCACAGACGCAATCATCCGATAAGCTCTACGTTTCTCGATTAGCAGCCCGATTGCCCTAGATGATCTTCGGGAAAGCAGCGAAGTCCGCGCCGGTGGCATGGGCTGGCTTCCCTTAACGGTGGCTTTACCCAAACTGGAGATCACGGGTAAGCAAGAGGTGCGCGTGATGGCGATTTCGGGGACACAGGAGGGTGGAACTGGGATCACTCAGTTGTGCTAATAAGTTGAACCCATGCAATATCGGTGTGTTTGGCTCTGGTTGGGGGGAGAGCATTTGGCAACGCCAGTCTTCAGGGACAAGGTGCTAGTGCAGCATCGCCTTCAGATCGGAGCGGTCCGCATACCTGGGTCGACGAGGGTGTAAGGTGTCTTGAGTACCTACTTAAGTAGTCGATGGGTGTTCGCTATCTGCGACGAAAAAAACATAGTCCTGTTTCATTTCCCCACACCACGACCGTCGCTGTAGAACTCGCCGATGCTCATAGAGCCTTCAGGAGCACCGATGTACGTGAAACGCAGGTTTCGAACATCTGTACCGGAGAACTCTACAGTCTTCTTCTCTCCAGGCACGAGATCGAATCCATTGTCGCTCAATCGCATAGTGCGGCGTTCTTCGAAGACGAATCCCTTGACGGGAAGTGACGCAGACACGGCTACACTGCGACCATCAGATTCGAGCCGCAGATCAATATTGCGATCAGATAAGTCCAAGTATTTGATCGGCTGGGGCCACGAGGTATCACTGGCCATGACCTCGTCGGCGGTAGAAACTGTAGCGTGGATGACGAACGGATCCTGAGTTGACAGATCTTTAATCGGTGCATTGCTCATATCAACGTCATGAGACTTTAGAATCTCCGTTGTGTCGTTGGCCTTCGCCGTAACGGGGCCTATTGTCAATTGTCTTAGGACGTCTTTGCCAGTTGCGATCGATATGAACCTCACCGTCACGTGGGCTTCGACCGTCCGAGTGAGGTTGCTGGCAATCCACAGGTCAAACTTGGAGTCCCGGAAAGGCAAGGTAGGGTCATCGTGCCCCGCTGTCCACTCGTGATACTCTCTGGCGATACCAATGGTCAGGGGTTGTAGAGCTCTCGAAATAGCGTAGTAGGCCGGCTTCTTGACGAGGTAGTAGTCCACAACAGCCCAGGACATGGTGGGCCAGCAGTCGTTCAACTGCCATACTAGTACGCCACCACACTTTCGTGAGGACCATTCCCGACGCCAGGTCTTGTAGGCGAATGACATGGCCTCAGCTTGCACGACTTGCGTCAGGTGTGTGTACGAAGCTAGGTCGTACTTGACCTGGAAATTCTCAGCAACATAGCTCATCATTCGCCGCTCATGGTCGATAGCTTTGTTCCTGAAGTCCATCATCATTGATCCGGGTCGTCTCTCCTTTTCATTGGTGATAACGGTGCGTATTGTCTCGAGATGTGGATAAGCCTAGCGCAATCTATGTCAGTAAAGTAGAGGGCAAGTGCACAGTAACGAGTTCGTCTCCTTCTCTTGGCACCTGCATGCTGGAAGATGCCGGGGGCGCATTTTGCCGACACCAATTGCTTGTACAGTGCGCTTGATCCTTACGGTTGGTGGTCTAGTGTCTGAAGGCGACCGAGATACTCACCTCCATGCCGAATTCGCTGATGAAGCGTCCACTGAGATTGTACGCCTCTTGATATCTGTTCATGTTCCCATGCCAGACTGAGCGGGTAAGCCAAAATGCCATGTAGGATTGAGTCACACATCATCATACTTACTGTTCCATTGATGTATGTCGCCAACAGTGGGGTCTGCAGTCGGTTTTCCATCTCCCCATGGACTGCTCGGATGGTAGATGGCTACGGGATCCTCCTCTGCGACTATCTTGGGAAGCAGATGCTCGTAAGTGTATCGGGCTGGAAAGCTGGTCTTCAACCAAGACTCCGGGTCCTTATCTGAGTAGTCGTACTCCAGCTTATATCGCTCTTGAACTTGGTAGTCTTCGTTATTGCCAGCCCATATGACAAGGCAGGGGTGTGAACGCAATCTTCGAACGCTCTGCCTTGCCTCTTCTTCGACAGACTGCAAGAAAGAGGGATACGTGGGGTAACTGGCGCACGCGAAAGCGAAATCGTGCCAGACCAATACTCCGAGCTCGTCGCAAGCATCGAAGAGGGCATCATTCTCGTAGATCCCACCTCCCCAGATACGAATCATATTCTGGTTGCCGTCCCTCACGAGCTTCACCCAGGCGTGGTAACGCTCAGCCGGGATCTGGGAAAGAAAACTGTCGCCTGGAATCCAGCACGAACCGCCACAGAATACGTCAATCTCATTGATGCGAAAGTAGAATGACTTCCCAAAGTCATCTGGTTTCTGCACCAGCTCGACCCGCCTGAGCCCGATTAGCTTCGACTTCTCGTCGTAGGAGCCGAGTACCGCCTTGAATTCATATCGAGGTTGCTTCCCATATCCGGTTGGATACCACAAGACCGGGTCGTCGATGTGGAACTCTAGCCGGGCAAGCCCATCGGACTGGACTGCGCAGACTTCCTTCAGTACAGGATTGCCTTCCAGAGACAGCGACAAGGTAACAGGCTCGCTCGTGTTTCCCGCCACTCTCGCGAATAAGAAGCCCGAGCAGCGCTTCAGGTCAGCGCTGACTTCACACTGGGCCCAGATGTCGTCAACTCGGGCATTGAAGGATTCGAGGTACACGGGTTTCCACGGCCCAGCCGTCATCAGGATTGGGCCCCAATCCCAACCCCACTGCAGCACTCATCAACAATCGCTCTCTCATCGCCACTCACTCGTGCATGTTCGGGAGCCTTACGTTGTACTGCGCTTTCCTGACAGGTACTCGACTGACTTCCGTCTGGCGCACATAGAATGTGTGTTCGTGGGAATGCTGTTCGACGAGCTCGCGGCCACGCAGCATAGCGGAGTCGAAGACGATCTCGAGGTTGTTGGCTTCTTGCAGCAATGCCGACACATTGACCCGGTGCGACAAGAACATGTTGTCGGAGTTCAGGATCTCGCGCCCGTTCAGAGTCACCGTGGCGAACGTGTCAAGTCCCTCGAATACCAACTCTGCGACATCGTTGGAGTCTGATGGCTTCTCAAAACTGACTCTGTATGCCCAAGTCTTGTCTTCGATCCACCGGACTGCTAATTCGTTCAGGTCTAGGAAAGGGTCTGGTATCCTGCACGAAGTAAGCCAAATGAAGTTCTCCAAGTTCCTGCCTATCGATCAGGCAGCTTAACCGAGAACATACTTTCCGTTGGCAAGCAGGTCCAGATGAACCTGACTTGGGACCGCTGCAACCGAAAGCCAGTCATCGTCCGAGCTGGCATCCGCTTGCCTGAACATCCAGCCGCGTTTCAATTGCTGCCTGATCAACCTGGACATCGCGAATCCAGGATTGTGAAGTTGGTGAGGTGGCATGTGGTGCTCCCGGTGCAGTGGAAGGGCGTTGCGGTTTACCCCTCACCACCATCCACGATGCTCCAGCTCGCAACTCGTGCATCGTCGCTGCCACATGGTCGTCCTCCTGTTGATGACTAATACAGCTTCCCCTCATAACAGCTGTTTCGAACAAGGTAGCAAGACCGACATGCGTGGAAACGGGCCCTGCCTTGCAAGACGACGGGAGTCAGTGGTGGGGCCAAGATGTGCGATCGGAGTTACTCGCACTCAGGGAGACTGTCGGTTTACACTATCCCGAAACCGCGACAGGCTCGAAACGGACCACGACTTTCTCACCACAGACAGTTGGGATCCATACTGGTCGTTTCAGTCAGATGCCGTTGGTCGAAACATTCAATTGCAAAAATTCGAGGGTCCCCTTTGTGAGTGACTTGCATCCAACTCAGGTCCCGAGACGGGACCTTTCAGCAGACAGATATTGACATCTCTTTCTCCATCCCAGCTATCACACTACGCAGATCAATGGCTTTGTTCAGTTGCCGAAGTCCTTTGCCATAATTTAAACTCCTGGGGGTTGAAAGAGGACGTTCGCCAGCCGTATCTGTAGGATCGTGCCTATAATTATACATCAACTGTTGTGTCTATCGTAGAATTTTGGTATTCCAGCTCAGAGTGGGGTCAGAGTGTTGACTTCCGAAAACCACGACAATTGTCTTGACGTTGCCACAACCCACATTTCGCAAAGAACCATGGCTGATACTGCCGGCAGTCCAACTGCGGGGAGCAGTTCAGTGGCAACGGAAAGACCAGATTCTGGCGCTTCCCCTTCCACTGTGATGTGTCTTAAACACTGCACGATGCCCGTGCTCCCTGGAAGAAAATGGTGTGTCCGGTGTAAAGAATATGCAGCTACGCACAGACAGAAGAAAGCTGACAGAGGACTCTGCAACAAATGTCTCCGTCCTCGCATGAGCGGCTATAAAACGTGCGACCTTCACCTCTCTCTACAACGCGAGAGCTCGCGCTCGTGCTCGCGCCAGCATAATGAGCGACAGGGGAATGCGCGAAGGATTCGGCAGGCTAATGGCCTGTGTGCTTGGTGCACTAAGCCCAGCGCCCCAGGCGACTCAAAGTGCCAAAAGCACAGGGACAGTACACGCCGGTTGTATTTGGAAAGACGGATTGATGGTGTATGCAACCGATGCAAGAGCCCTTCTGTTTCAGGTATGTCGTTGTGCCAAAGGCATCGAGATATGATACTAGCTGCTGCACGCCAAAGACGTATCCGAACGAAATTGGCGGCAGGCAAATGTATCGAACCGAGATGTTTGGCGTCCCGCGTGCCTGAGAAGAGCTACTGCGCGGGACATCTTGTATGCCACGAGCCAGAGGAAGATGGAACATCACCGCGAGACGTCTCATGGCCCAGATCCCAATATGGAACAAAAGATCGGACACATTCCTTGAGCCGCTGTTCGATTCGTTTCGTCCTGGACGACTCGGTGACTGAAAGCAGCCTCGGGGATAGTACGGCCTATGAATCCGCATGAGGAGCAATGGATGGATTCTAGCCATTCGTGTTATTGATCGTAGACTACGGCAGGTCCGTAGAATAGAAAGAGATATAGATTGTCATATAAATTATTGGCTTGGTACTTCGTCTTCTGAAATCACCGAGTGCCATGTTGTGTTGTCACTCACGGGCAGGGTAAGACCTAGCTCAGCCATCGAACAATGGTTTGGGTGAGTCGGAGGTGCCAGTGTGGACAGGCATGTGACTGAGTCTGCTTGAGTTTCTTCAGCCGAGGCCAGGAAGCAGAGGATGTGATACCGTGACCGATCGGTGCCAGCAGCGGTGTGTTCCGGCATGTGTCCATGAAACTCCAGTCGTGCGTAGAGTAAGTAGGCGGCCCCTACAACCAGATGAGCAACTGTCGGCAAGGGACTTGAATGAGCAAAATGACTCCACGGGAGTGTCGGTCGGGCAGGGAAACAAGAGTGATTGCCAGATTGCCGGAGCACTCGGAGTCCGTCGTCGATACTTTGGGGCCGCATAAGCAACTGCGGGATTACGGGCTCTGCTGTTAATTTAAGCTCCATTGCCATGGTATGCGTTGTGACATCATGAATCAAAGTAGCAGAATGCCAGAGTCACTCTTTAGATGCCTGAATGAGGCCGAGCGTCTCGAGACAGTCAGTAAGACTTCCGAGGTTATGGTACTTCGCCTGACGACACGCGCAGGACGCGATCGAAGTAGACTGGGGGGGTGTCTTGAATCTTGAAGAGTTCTAGGAAATGATAAGCGGCGCAGTCATCTCGTGACCTGGAGGTTCTCCATTGACCGATTCATTCGTACTGTAGGTACGCTTATCGTGGGTCGAGTTCAGATAAATCGAAGCAAAAATCAATGTGGGATGCATTCGGTGGCTGAGCGGTGATGTGCGCCACACCACCTCGGCTGCTCATCTCCACTAGCTGCATTTGCCCCGTTGCAGCCATTTCCAGATGGGGAAAAGAATACGATGATCTTTCCGATTGACAGGTCCGGGCTACCGGAGCCGCACCGCGGCATGGAAGACTTCGCCTTCTGTGCGACACGTGCGCATCTTACCTATCCTCGCTCTTCGGCCGCGCATGGTTGTCGTTGCGATGCGCAGCCCATCACCGCCATCGCTGGCCACGAGGCAACATGCGAGGGCCAGTTAGCAGTCTCGTAGCCAGTCTCACTCTCATGCAGAGGCGCCAAAAATAGATCAGGATCCTTGTTGGCAACTGCCGACGCATGTTCACCCACGACGTCCCGTTGGTACGCGACGCACCAATGCAATGCGTTTCGAAACTATCATCAAGTAGAATGGCGATAAAAAGCTTCTGCCACTCCTCAAAGTAATACCACGCGGCATTAAGATCTGTCTGTGCCCGGCTTGCCTGCAGCGAACCCGAAAACGCGATCTGGAATCTGGGCAGTCCGGGAGCTGACTCCTCCCCCACATCGGGATGTGACAGCTGAGGCTCTATGCTAGAAAGGGGCACCGGTGAACAACGAGGAAAAATAGATGGAACATGCCGTGGCCTACCCCTTGAGCCAACACGAGCTTCCTCGGACGATGCACATTCGTTGGACTGCCGTAAATATATGCTTGGCATGGCGGGGAGAGCTGCATGAAAGGGAAGATGAAACGAGTCCCCATCCTCTGCTTCTAGTTTCACGAGGCCTCTTTTGAGATCTTTCGAGCATCTCCGGACACCGACCAAGTCAACGTGAAAAGGCCGGCCGCAGATACGCACGATCGAGTACGTTATGCTGGGGGCGGGCACTGACATATGGGTTCTGGTAAGAGCTAGGTAGGTATGTTTGTTCACTCGGGCCCTGTTATCATAGCCGCCCATGCAGGCTTCAGGTTGCTAGCAGACTCAACTGGCCCAGTCTCGGTAGAATACGAAGAACAAAAGGTAGATCGTTATCAGATTGTCGCCGGGGGAGACCACATGGACGTCGGCTTAGCGCGTTCTGGCGACCATGGCGCATTTCTGACAAGCGGCAGCCAGTCAGGCCATTCTTCCCGATTTCATGGACGAGAGAGCTATGCCTGTACATAGTATGCGCGTACTGGTGAATAGACTCACGGTGAGCAGATCGGCGATACAACGCTGAGGGAACCAACCCGCATCTGGCGTTTTGTTTCCGATGCTGAGCTCCATGCCGAGAAACAGACAGACAGAAGACCGGAGGGCCGGCACTGAAGGGCATGGCCGCTTTGCCCCTGCATAAGATTGGTTTGAAGGTCCCGGCAGCCCTACGGGACCTAGCACCCTGGGCCGATTGATTATCGAAGCCTCTGTACTATGGTCTGTGCAAAATAGTGATGAGTCAATTGGCACAATTTCCTTCCGGCTGCTGCGCCAGGACATCTCGTCAGCGAGAAGTAAGTAGAAGGCTAGGTGGCTACCGAAGCCTCCATCAATGAGCTACCTTAGCGGGGGTCCTAGGGGGCAAACATGCCTAGCACAGGAGCAACATCTATAGCGCTAGGCCAACATGGCTTGCTAAGCCAACATCTCTTGCCAGACCAACATCTCTTGCGAAGCGGCCCCCTATAACCGGCCGCTGCAACCCCCTATAGCCACTGTAGCCCATTGCAGCCCATTGTACCTAGGTACCTAAGGTACCTACGGTCGAGCAGATACCCTGTCCAGCTGAAGGTTGGGGACGCTGGGGACTGAGCCTCAGTGCACTAGACCGGAAACAGCCTGTGCTTGAAGGGACTGATGGGGCAGCTTCGGCCAGCTGTCAAGGGGAACAGAGCAGCTGTCGGGCACGGGCCAGATGTGACATTAGATTTTCCCGTCTCGCATTTGGAAAAGGGTGGGCACGGTGTCAGCTCGTCGTTCGGTAATTCCCGCCTCTCACACCCCCAGACTCCAATGCCCGTCGCGCCATCGCCCATCGTCCATCGCCCATCGAGCCTCAAAAGTCGAAACCACCCTGCTCTTCGCCATTATGCCACCTAGGTAGGTACCCCAAGATCGCATTGGTTGGATCAAACCGGCGGCTTGTAGTTCGCCATATCGCCAAAAGCTGCCGCTGCCCACTGAGCCCTTCCACGGCTCTCAAGGGATCAACTCCTACCACTAGGTAGACACGGGCCATTGAGGCCCGGAATATTCAGTGCCCACAACTACCTGGCCTTGCTGGCCGGGGAGATGAGACCGAGCGGCTCAAGCAACACTTCGCATTCGCGTTCTCAGTCCCTTCGTACGGACTGACGGGCTACGAGCATACAACTTGAGGGCAGAACAGCCAAGTGGCTAAGTAGGTACACTGGAGGAGTACGAAGTACTTGCCAGCGAATCTCTCCTCTCTTGTCCCTGCCCACCCGGCGATTCGCCATAGCGGCCTGCAGAACGTGTTCTGAGCTTTCTAGTGGTGGCTGTGCAGAGATCTCGAGGGCCAAGTCTCATCAGGTTTAGCAGGCTGACCGATGGCGCTTCCTTCTCGCTCGTCGCTCGTGCGCTGACTCCGCGATATCGGTGAAAGGGCCCTTCCGACCCCGATCTCACCCACGGTCTCACATCCCGAGTACGGATACTCTCAGCACTCAGCAGCCTTTCAGCTGGCCAGAATCGAGTCCAGCGCGGTGGACACTCTCGGGATAAACGTTCAACGGCGCAGGTGCGCCCGAGAAACTGCACAATCCTCATCATCGAGAGGGCCATCATGAAGTACCGCCCTCCCTGCCCCATTGGTATTCCGAGCACCCATCGTCCGCCCAAATCGCTCTCTGCTGGGGGTATCGGGAACCTCTGCACGAGATCCCCTGGGCTCTTGCTGGGCTCCCTTTTCGATGTTCGTCTCTGCACACGGAACCACGGACTCTCGATGGACGGACCTGGATCCGCGATCCATTGCCATTCATAGTCATCCATAGGCTCGGTTCTTTGGCTCAGTCTCTCCTAGCTCACGTCCCATTCCTCTCCAGTCCCCGTACTTCGCGCCATTCTGACCTGCGGGGGGCGCTCTGTGTTGTTTCGACTGCTCGTCATCCTTAGCACCATCGTCGTCGTCACGGCCAGGTATGTCCACAGGTAACAGGTGACAGCCTGCCTTACGATACGTGTCTCTCTGTGCATCTATTGGGCTATAGGCATCGACGAGATATAGTCGGCGTCGTCATCTCTGCGGCGGGCTACCTGTTACTGTCAATGGTAGGAAGCGCTCATGCATCGTGAAATGGAGTCACCAGCCCCAGAGACTTGGGATGCGGGACTGGGATGCCGCTGGTGTACCAGGATACATTCGTCCTTATGAAAATCAATACTCCGGCTGTGCTACCCAGCTACTTGTGAAGGACTGTCGCCCTGCAATTGGCCCGGACATTGTCGTAGTCGGTTTTACGACGTTGAAGGACCCATCGATACCGTCAAGCGGCGAGGAGATTGGCCCAAACAGGGGACGACGGAGGCCAACCCCCAGACGTGCCAGAGCTGGGCAGAGGTACATCGGTACTCTTCCGCACCGGCTTACGCGTCCCTCCCCTCTTCATCGATCCCCCGACCCCTGCCCTTGCTTCAAGCAAGCCTATCCCAGGCCACCTCTGCCTGTTCAGGCCAAGCCACTCGCAGAGGCTCCTGGTACCGCCCACTTCCAGCGCCCAAGCCGGTTTTCCCAGGCATCCATAACCCCCAAGTCCCCAACTGATCCGCGGCTTTCTACCCCTTCTGCCACCTCTCCCGTACACTCATCCTTTACAACAACCGTCGAAAACGCCAAAACACAACACCATTTACATCTTCGATATCGATCGTTATTCATCTAAGTAGACACGACAATCGTTTGCTCGCGTGACTTTCGTTCCAGGTTTTCAGTCGTTATCCATCCCGCTGAGCGAGGAGCTACAACAACCGCATCGCTTCACCATGTCGGCTTCAAGCCATTCCAACCCGTCGACAAGCCCGACGGGCATGGTCGATCCCCTCGACCTCCTCGACTTTTCAGAGTATGACACGATGCCGTACCAGTCGCCTTCCGTCTCGCCCTCTGCCACAACCAAGTCGCAATTCGCCAGGCCGACCACGACAATGACGACGACGCCCCCGATCATGCCCGCCAGTCAGCCAATGTCTGGGCCCAGTCACCAGTATGACCAGTACAAGCAGCAGACTCCCTTCGTCCCCGGCGCTCTCGCCAGCACTCTCGCTGTCAACGAGAACAACGCGCACATCACTGGCTACACCATGGACTACCTAAACACGGGGGAGGACATGTTCGACTTCAATGCCGCGCAGTCGCAGCATTCGTCGAATACCCCGGATATGGAGGTCGACTTTGACTCGTCGGAGCCCTTCTTCTTGAACCCGTCGACTGTAAATCCTCATGCTGTGGACGGATTGGATTCCCAGATGCGATCTCCGACCGTTCCGAGCCAAACGAGCAACGTCGGCCGCATGTACCCCGGTATGCATCAGCAAGCCGCCCTGGCCAAAGCTCAGGCCCAGCAGCGACAGCAGCAGCAGATCATTCGGCAGCAGCAGCAGCAGCAGCAGCAGAGACAGAGTCAACAGGGCAAGCAGCAACGACCAAAGGTCCCTCTACCGGCGGATCCGATCGTGGAACAGAAGATTACCCAGCTGCTGAACACTATGAGGTCTAGGGTCAGCGCGGGCGAAGACGGAGACGACTCGCCCCTGATGCAGATTCCTCGGCCGAAGAAAGAGGAAGATGAGATGGATGAAGATGAAAGACTCCTTGCCAGCGAAGAAGGGAAGAAGCTCAGCAGCAAGGAAAGACGCCAGCTTCGGAACAAGGTGTCCGCCCGTGCATTCCGCTCCAGAAGAAAGGGTGAGTTTCCGGTGCTACTTAACCCCACATACGTGTGCTAACCCGGGACAGAATACATCAGCCAACTCGAGGCCGAAATCGCAAACAAGGTCACCGAGAACGGCGACTTGCGGGCGCAGAACCGGGCATTGGCGGACGAGAATCGTCGCCTATCTGACTTGACCCGCATGCTTCTCTCGTCGCCTTCGTTCTCGAACTTCTTGGACCATCTCAGCTCCAATCCCCAGGCTCTTCCTCAGGCGCAGCCCCAGGTGGAGCAAAGGCAACCCGAACCTCGACAGGCGCCCAAGGATGTCAACCCTTACGCTGCTGTACCCCAAGGGCAGCAACAACAGCAGATTGGCATGGTGATGATGCCTGAACAGGCCATGGACTTCTCCATGCTGAACATCAACTCGGATGCGTTCAACTACCAGCCCCGCGTCTTCACTGTGTCTACTCTCGATATGCCAGTTATTGACACTGAGGCTCTGACTGGAAAGAGCTCCAACTTTGTCGGCGAAACTCATCCATCCGACGAGAAGATGGATGCGCCTGTCCTCGAGACTCCCATGCCTGTCTCGCTCGAGAAGTCACAGACCCCCGAGATTGGGTCTGAGCCGGCCACCTCCGAGAAATTGGTCGCGGATTTGGACGGTGATATCTTCGATGACGATGCCTCGCTTCCCGAATCCCAGCCGACCTCATTCGCCACCGACAGCCTGCCCAGTGTTGACCTGTTCGGCGGTGTCGAGCCGGAGAAAGCGTTCGCGCGTTACGAACTGGTTGATGCTTCCGAAGAGGAGGCTGTCGCTGGTATTGCCCTGAGACGGGTGGAGCGTCTCGCGGCCAGTCTTGAGGCTACGGTGTCTCGACTAGACAGACTTTACTTCGACCAATAGCGGTTACCGTTACTTTCAGCAACGAATTTTTCTTTCCTCTTACATATTGATATATTTGCGTTATATGGGTTTTAATCCCGGCTCATGGCGTCTGGGACAAATGGCATCATCGTTGTGCGGAATGGGCGGCTACCAATGTTCATTTGTTTGTGCATATACTTTTTTGACCAAATCACTCGATCTCACAATGCCATGGAGAGATCTGGGATGGGTTACTCGGACGAGCACGGCTGGGCGCCGGTCATGACGGATGGGGATTAGGTATCACATGATGTCAACCTGGGAGATCCTGGTTGGATTAGATAGACGGTAAAAACAAGCCCGAGTGCAAAAAGAAAAAATTACAAAGTATCTGGGCCTTGGTATGATGTTACATCCTTGGTGACGTGGTAATGGACCAGCTCGGATTCTCAAGATCTATCGAAGGACCATCACCTTGCAGTATAATCAACTAGATACGCACGCCCGGCTGGGTGCTGTCCATACCTTAGTAGCCAACTCCTTGCTTGGACCCGTCCCTCAAGCACTGGTTTGTTGACATAGCCGGCTGTTGGCTTTTCTCTATGCCCGTCGCTTGATGCGGGATTCCGGCCTCTGGACCGCACGCTGAGAAGCGTACGTGACTCCTGAGAAGACTTTTAAGATAGAAGGCCTATTGTACTATTCATAATCAGGCTTGACTCAATGGGGCACAGTGAACTCTGCCCAAGATCTCGGCATCTCTATCCCAAGCCAGTGCAGCGTGCTGGGGGGTTCACGGCGTTGGCACATTAAGGTGCTGAAGACAGTTCTAGGCCGAGAAAGAAGCATGGCCCGCCAAGCGATGCCCCCCTCCCCCGGATCTCACGGCAATTTAGGCTACTGCCAATGAATTGCGAAGCGTATCAAACGTGCTGACCTAGATTTTACTTCAAGTACCTTAGAGATAGACCTCGTAAGCGGATACGCCGTGAAAAGGGGCGCTGTCTTTGCTTACCTGTCTCGTTACTTGATGGCGAGACTATACTTGGAGAGAAAGGCTGCAACGGTGAGTGCGAAGACTGGCTCCTGAATTCTGGCGATAGGCGATTTGCTCCCTGTTTTGAGAGCACTTAATTTTGCAAAGTAAATTGATTCAAACTGAGCTCGTTCCCCTAGGCGTGATAGCTGCAGACTGTGAACAGGCTGCGACTTTTAGTAAGGAGTACGCTGCTGGAGGGGGGTCGAGTGATCAGCAACGTGTAAGCACACCTTTCACCTACACAAGCACGCGATACCTGCTCTAGGGTTGCAGCTGAGAGCCTCGATTTCTGTTGTACAAGCGCTCTCACTGACTCCGCGCCGACTTGAAGAATCCGCGAGTATTCCTCCTGTGACAACAGGAACCAAGAAGCCCTCACTCAAAAGCCAACATCCGCTTATCTGAAGCGAAAAGCTTCATCTTGCTGGATTTGGCACTCGTGTAAATGAGAGTGGAGCAACGAGACCGGTCACCGGTGCGGGTGTGCGGCGAAGTAAGGTAACAATAGCCAGCGCGACCTTGCGTAAGTGGCTGCGGAGGGTTTCCGTAGGACGCCAACCCCTCAGCTGCTTATTATCTACCTGTACTTCATCCTCTCGGTGCCGCTTACAAGATCGGAGATAAGGGAGAAGTGAGCGAGTGTGTTACACGACGGTCGGCGCGAGGACCAGGTACGAGACCGAAGATGGTGTGCTACTGGGTCCCGTGTTGCTATTCGGAGCTCGGGAGCTGCGTTCCTCGGGGGTTCTTCCCGTCTGTAAGTTAGAGAATCCTTCAGGGTCTTCATCCCTTACTTACACGTGTCGGCGGGCACAGCCCACGCGAGGATTGGCAAACGGCATGACGAATAAGTGAGATACCTACGGCTTGTACGGGTAGGACGAAGGGTCGGTTCGCCCTTGGTTTTAAACCCCGAGCTGGAAACCCGAGCACCTGTCGGTGTAGGTAAGGTGGAGCTTGGCGCTGGAAACTGCTTCCTCGGAACACGAACCGGGTAACCCTGCCAAATACCTGCTCCCGCTCTTTATTGCGGTACGGCCCAGTGAGGTCGGCGCGGGTTCTTCTTCGTGGCCTACCGAATCCGGTAGGAATCCCAGCATGACATCACCAGTGAGCAGCCAACAGCGCAACCTAACAAATTGTACCTATTATACCTGCGTACCTGCGTACCTGCGTAGTCCATTCCGCTGTGTATCGCGGGAGTTGAAAGCAGAGCTCGTCTAGTCACCTATTTAAAGGCCGAGGCCGGAAAGTCCCAATTGTCAGCATCATACATAGAGTTTCCATCCCCACAGCTAAGTAG
Source organism: Xylariomycetidae sp. FL0641 (assembly GCA_022376655.1). Taxonomy (NCBI): domain Eukaryota; kingdom Fungi; phylum Ascomycota; class Sordariomycetes; species Xylariomycetidae sp. FL0641. Next base: position 222,820 of record JAJJKE010000043.1, read on the forward strand.
CTCGCGGGTGCTTATGAGACGGCGCAAGGAGCCAACCTAGAAACCTACTTTATTAGAGTTCCTGGGCTCTCCCTCTATGCCGGGCCGCGGTATATCAGCTGCATTCCTTTTTCAATTGTCCTCCTAACCGATTGGGAACCTAAAACATTTCCGCCATAAACGTTAAGCTTGCAACACCAAGGCTTGGGGCATCGCCGCCGATCGATCGACGAACGATAAGACAAGTCAAAAAAGCAATGGGGGAGCGAGGGGACCGCACGCCGACGCCGGACGGCTCGAACTTCGTAATCGCGGCCCGGAACAACAGCTTCGAGCGCCGCCCGGGGTCCGGGTCCCGGCATCATAGCGGCAGCGGCCACGGACAGCCACATCTCAACGCCCCGAACGGCGCAGGCATGTACCGGCGCGCATCGGCGCGGACAATCCGTCCGTCGACGGCCGATGACCTGGATGTGGTCGACCCCTACGACTACGACTACGCGCGCGAGAAGGGCCGCATGATTGCGCGGTTGCAGCCCCATCGCAGCGTCGGTTTCTGGCATCCCCAGTTGCGCAAGGTGCGGAAGCATGTGCTGCTGCTGTGGGCGCGGACCAGTATGTACCTATCCTACCCATCGCATCTGATCTCATCTCAGCTTATCGGGGCGGGCGGGCCTCTCTACCCTGAGATCCGGCCAGGAACAAGCGCGGGGGGGGGGGGGGGGGGGCGTGGAAGAAGCTAAGCTAACCGGGCGCACAGTCCTCATCATCATGGTCTTCGTCATGGCCGTGCTCTCGATGTACTGGGCCGTGCTGTACAACGTGGAGGAGAACATGCGCACGCTGGTGGTCCACGTGGTGGATTTCGACGGCAGCGTGGCACCCTACGACCCGGCCAGCGGCGGGCCGGCGCCGCTGGTCGGCCCCACGGTCACCCAGCTCACCGAACAGGCCTTCCGCGACCACTCGCACCCCTCGCTGGGCTACCAGACCGTCCCCGCCGTCGACTACGACTTCGACCCCGCCAACGTCCGCCGCGCCGTCTACCACTGGACCGCCTGGGCCGCCATCGTCGTCAACCCCAACGCCACCGCCGCCCTCACCGCCGCCGCCCAGGCCGGTGATGCTGACTACGACCCCGCCGGCGCCGTGCAGTACATCGTCCAGAGCGCCCGCCAGGACAGCACCTACTACAACTACATCAACCCCCAGTTCGAGACGCTGTCGCGCCAGTTCGCCGCCGAGTTCGGCCGCCAGTGGACCCAGCGCCTGCTCAACAACGACACCTTCGATCGGGGTACCCTCGCCCAGGCGCCCGCCGTCGTCAACCCCGGCGTCGAGCCCCTGACCATCGACCTGCGCCCGTTCAGCCCGCCGACCGCGACGCCCGCGGTCAGTATTGGGTTGATCTACTTGATCATCATCGCCTTCTTCTCGTTCGCCTTCTTCCTGCCCATTCACATGGTAAGCTCACCCCTTTTCTCCTGGGCGGACTGCCTGCCTGCCTGCCTACCCGCTGCTCGATCCGTCGACGGTTTTGCTCTGTTCCTGGAGGCGAGCACGGCTGACCCCGAGAACAGAAGTACATCGTCCCCGTGGGCCACCCGCCGCTGCACTTCTGGCAGTTCATCGTGTGGCGCTGGGTCGCGACGGTGACGTCGTACATCTTCGTGTCGCTGGCGTACTCGCTGGTGTCGCTGGCGTTCCAGATCCCGTTCTGGCCGCCGCCGGGGTCGGAGGTGGAGCCGGTCACGAACGCGACGGCGTACGGGCGGGGCACGTTCGCGGTGTACTGGATGCTGAACTTCGTGGGGATGTGCGCGCTGGGGATCGCGTGCGAGAACATGGCGATGCTGCTCGGCCAGCCGTGGACGGCGTTCTGGCTGATCTTCTGGGTCATCACCAACGTCTCGACCGCCTTCTACACCGTCGAGGTCGCCCCGGGCTTCTTCCGCTGGGGCTACGCCTGGCCCCTGCACCACATCGTCCAGGCCTCCCGCCAGATCGTCTTCGACCTCCACTCCAACATCGGCACCAACTTCGGCGTCCTCTTCGCCTGGGCCGGCCTGGGCACCATCCTCTTCCCCTTCTGCTGCTACTTCATGCGCTGGAAGACCGAGCGCGAGCAGCGCGACCAGGAGCGCCAGAAGGACCGCTACGTCGTCAAGACCGAGGACGGCGACCGCGAGTTCCTGAAGCGGGCGGGCGAGCGCCCGCCGGTAAGGAAGAGAGGCTTCATGAGAGGTGTATGAAGAGAAAGATGTCAGTTGGGTGTACAAAAGCGAGGTGTCTGGCATGAGCAGATATATACCCACACTTTTCAGCGAGCATTTAGCGCAAGGTTTTGGGAGTTGGGAAAAAGGGGGCGTTTTTTCTGAATTTACGCGCATAATGTATATGGCGAATGTATAACTACTCTACCTGACGTAAAAGCATGTGTAAAGATATCAAAAGGATCAAAGGGATTAAAAACTCACTTGGGTTACCTGACACGCTTGTGAAGATTCAGTCGTGCCCATTGTCCAATAGTCCGTCGTGGGGCTTTCAGGTGGCGACGTAGATGGGATGAAATGCCTGTTTCGGGTGCCTAGGAACATTTTCTGTAACTTCCTTTCCTGTTTCACCATGGATGGCCGGGCAGATCTGGTTATGTTGAGAGTCGTGCTGGTACGCGACTCGTATTCGAGATTCATCGTAGCACAATAAAGTTGCTGTGGTACTCATACCTTGAGTCTCGAGACTTGCTTCATGCTACACCATGCACTGGGCGGTATCTGTCAGGAACACCCTAGCAGTCTCGGCCACACGTTCATTCCTGAATTTCCGTGATTATACACGGCTGACACTAGTTGCTTCCAAGCGACCATGCAGAGGTCCGATTCTAAAGCTGCTGGGTCAAGTACGGAAATCATTTTACGTCTTATTATTACGCTGTCGGAGCAGAAGCCTGCGTACAAGTCTACGGCCTAACCTACCAGGGAGGTTAGTGGTTAGGATAATCACCGCTTGAACGATTATCTTACTACTTCAATGAAGCCATGGGATAATCGAGTTCTGGAATGATTTTTCCACAATTGATCATGATAGGATAATCGCCAACAAGTTAGTTATACCACTGTAAGTTTTCGGTAAGGGTGACAGTTTTCAGCGAACTCACTGCCAAACAATGGCATAGATACCTCCACAAGAAGTGTCTACCTGGCTAGAACACTGTGATCTGCCTTCACCGGTAACAAGATGATTGGTGTATGCCAAAAATATCCGCACGATATGCAGATATCAAGCAACTATTGCGGAATCCCTCCCCTCCTCAGTCAAGTTTGCCCCTCTCGATCACCACAGCGAAGTGCCGTGTCAGCTCACCGGTTGGATCCTTCCTCTAGCCGTACACCCCGCTCTCACGTCGAGACCGGCAGCGGGACGACAGTTACCGTGGTCGTCTCGCAGACGTCACTACCCGGGTCCGCGACGCAATACCACTCGCCGGCCTGGAGGCGCCTGCAATCGCCGTGCAGGCTAGGGTTCAGACGCACGAACTCGGCGACCGTCCGGCAGTGCGCGCGTCCCATGCCCCAGCAGGTGTCGCCGGGAGCGGCCTTGGCCCAGATCTTGCACAGGTGAAACAGCGGCTGGCCGGACGTCGTGGGATGCTGATTCTCGAGGGTGCAGGGCGGCAAAGAAGAGGAGAACATGATGGCGGTCATGGAGAGGGAGCCGGTGGATGCGGCGCCGGATGGTGGGAGACACCTGCCAGCCAGAGGGAAGAGGAAGGCCGTGGCAAACGTGCTGGGGCGCATGGTCGTGTAGATTGGGTTGAGAGAGACAACTGGGTTATTGTTGCAACTCGCTGCTTGTGGCCGCTCTTGTTGCTTATGGCAGAAGCTATCACGATAAGGCTCTAGAAAAAGACCGAAGACATCTCAGGAGAGAGGAGATATGAAAGGAAAACGATGGGGATACTAGACCTTTTGCTGCTGTAGGCTGAGTGCAGAGCCATGAAGAGAAAGCCCACGGTGAGGCAGTCCTGGATTTGGAGTCAGACTCAGAGTGGTGAATGGCGTCTCGTCATGGCATCGTGTCAACAGCCATGGACTTGACTAGAATATGTCCGATCAGTCGACCAGTTCTGTTGCCGGTGGTAAGTATGGGATGGGAGTTTACTGTCTGTTCAAGACACCCGGTTTGTCTCAAACATTAGGTAAATCCCGTTTCTGGGCATTCGAAGGGTCACCATTCTATCAGCAGACCCCTCTCGACCTGTGATCTCCAGTCCTTATATCAGACATCGGACGTTGGATTTCCAAACCTGACTGACCAGGATCGTATGTTTGTAGGCTTCGTATTTCAACCTGTAGCATGTTGAGGCAAGCTGTTATCGGGGCATGAAGTCAGCGGCTCTGAACATTGACGGCGTGAGATAACCATCTTCGGTGTTTCGTCCGTGAACTAACGTAGCCTGATATCGTATTCATGCCCGTGGGGGAGTATGTCAGGTACCCATCCTGCTAAAGACTCGACTTGCAGGAGGATAACCCTATTGTAGCGGGGTTGGGCAGCACGCAGACAGAGACCACAAGATAAAAAGCTGTGGAAGTGTGGTGTCTTGTGTCCAGGCATCCTGGGCAGCGTCGGGCGACGCCAGGGACAAGAACCTGGTGAGCCTGGATTCGCTCTCGGAGGCGGCCAAGGAAATAGTCGAATTAGACCAATCCCGAAAAGAAAAAGGGGGTGGAGGTGGTGCAGGCATGGTAAGGGCCAAGCAATCTTGCCTCGAGCTTAAGCAGATGGGTCCCTCGAGCGCGAAAGGTTGAAGGCCTTTCGAGTCTTTCGTGAACACTTCGGATGACCTCACAGGAAGCCAAGAAGAAGCCAAGGCCTGGACCCTGGACACTTCAGATACCTTAACCAAGCACTGACAGAAAAGCCTGGAGTTGCACTGGACTCGACGGCATGAAGCGAGGCGGATAGCCGCTAGACGCGGCCAGCCACAGCGCCTAGGCCTTAGGGAGGTCCCCTGTGCCCCTGGGCCGAAAAGGGCAGGTCCCCCGGGTGGGCACTCTACTACTAGAAAGCCGGCGGCCGGGCATTGGGGCACGTATTCGAGACAGCGATTTAACGATTGCACGCTTTAACGCGGATGGGTCGCGGGGCCAGGCGGCAGGCCAGCGGCAACGCAGCGATAGCGGATAGCGGATAGCGGATAGCGGATAGCGGGCACGCCACACTTTGCCTGCACTTGCACCTGCACCTGCACACTCTAGCACCACCACTGGCAGTGGAGGAGGACAGCTCTATCTAACAGCTGCAGCGCCGAATTGGCTTTGCGGACTCCAGCTGCCAAAAGAATTTCTGTTGCGGTTGTCGCCAACCAACCTATCGCACACCCCATTATCACCACCACCGCCCACCCACACACACACACACACATACACACACACAAGTGCGGCCAACAACAACATCATCACGACCGCTAATTCCCACCCTCTCGCCGCCGACCCCGTCCCGCTCCGGCCCGTGCCGTTTCATCCTGTGCTACCCTCCCGCCTCGACTGGCCCATCCTCCTCCTCCCCTCGACGGCACCGGCCCCATTGCTTTTCCCCCGACAACGTGCCAATGCCGACGTAGCATCGCTCGCTGACGCCGGCAGCACGCAGACGCAGAGGCAGAGCAGAGGTAGAGGCCGAGCTGTGACCTGGTACCTGTGACCCGCGGTCACCGCCGCCATGGACTATCCGCCAGCCAAGCGACAGCGATCCTTCACGTCCCGCGATTCTGCCACCCACACCCCACAGACTACTGCACCCGGCCTTCGTCAGTCCCAGGTCGTCTCGAGCTTGGGTGCTCTGTACTCGCCGACCGCATACCACAATGGGGGCTATCCCTACGGCTCGTACGCCGCCAGCCCGGTGACCACCCAGCACAACGGCTACGGCGGCGGCTACCCGACCTCCAACACTGCCTACGGCACCTCGCCCTACAGCCCCCAGCAGCAGCCGAGCACGTATGCCACGCAGTACACCCAGAATGGAGCCTATGGCCAGCCCGGCCTCGGTGGCATTCAGGACGGCGGATATGCCGCCCAGGCACACAGTCAGGCCGCCGCCGGAGCACCGTACTCCCCCGTCCACGCCACCCATCAGGCCCCGAGTTACCATCAACCCCAGCCTCGGAACCACTCAATCACCATCCAGCACTCTCAGCCCTCCTTATCGCACTACACCGACTCCTACACCAGCCAGACCTCCGCCCATACCACCCCTTATCACGCGAGCCCCTCGCCCTTCACTGACCCTACCGTAAGCCAGCAGTACAGTCCTGCCCCCCTGCCGACACCTCAGAACGACACGCGGCAGCCCTCGGAGGAGGTAGCTACGGCGCCCGAGATCGAAGAAGAGGACGCACAGGGGGAAGCGGCAGAAGATGACTCTCCGGAGGTAGGCCTGTCTCACGTTCAAGCTGCTGGTGAATATGCGTATGTCCGTACAGATGATGCTAAACGTACTGTTCAAGGTGTACCCCAAGGTTGAGCCGATCCGGCCGTCAATACCTTCGATGCCTTCAATGCCAACACCATCGACCGAGCACTCGAAACCGCCGGAGAACAAATGTGCCTGTAAAAAGGGACGTGGCAAGAAAAAAGCTTGCTTGTCGTGTTTGTGCAGCAAATACGGACTGAACTGCACCTCGTCTTGCGCCTGCCAAAGTGCCTGCGGAAACCCCTTTGCCGATTTGACCACTTTTTTTGGACCGAGCTCTACTTTTCCGAAGCCATGTGGTGCGAATCCCTGCTTCGCAACGTGGCTCTGCAATCAGCCTAATCAAGAGGAATTGGATACCGATTTGATGGTAGACATGGTTCTGTACGACGATGGATCTTGGTCCGAACTTCGAGACCAGAACGAGGCCTTCAAGAAGTGGGAAGACAGTTGGAAGAAGGCTAAAGGGGGGAAAGGCAAAAAGAACCGTGAACAACGAGAGCGGTTGGAGTTCGAGTTGTTGCGGGGGGGCCTGGGCAACTGCAACCAGAACGATTTCAACGGGTTCTGGTACAGCTTCTGCGAGATGAAGTGGGTGCCCATGGATCTCTGGACACACTGTCAGGAGTGCCGTCAGTGTATGTCGAGCGCGGAGTGGCACTGCGACAAGCATAACCAATGCACCAAGGACCGTGTCTGTGCGAGCTGTGCGTCCACCCCGTATCAGCAGATGGCGTAAAGCATGCGTCCGCTTGGCGAGGTGCCGGTGGGAGGAAACAGTGCCGGGGCGATATTATGGGGAGGCATTTCACATGGCGTATCTGAGGGAAACGATCATCTGCATAGCATGGCGGCTTTAACTATGAACTTAAGGTATATATATTTCCGGACTCCAATTGCCGGATGTCCAATGTCAATATATACAGGGGGGCTGGAGGGGGTTCACTGCGAGGAATCAGAATCTGGTCAATCAACCATACCAGTGCGTATGGCTGCGGGATGGAGTTACACTCACGAGGCCGTGGTACGTGTGTGTGTGTGACCTGCAGAGGCGACTTCATCAGACCAGCATAGGATTGGCTATAATCACGGACGGGGCTCGGCGGTGTAATAGACGGTTCAGAGTATGCAATCAACCTCAAAAGGCATTCACAACGCTTGCTCTCGGAACGTGCCCCTGTGCCTCTGGTCTGTGATGGTCACCTAGTCACGAGCACCACGGAATGGTGTACTGACATCCACTGCTATGCCCGTCTAAGCAGTACTTCAGCAGTAGTACATACATCCACTTTGTCCGATTCATAGAGTGAGCTGGTCTCCCTAACCGGGACTTTGCACTTTGAAACAATAGCAAACCGCTTGCTACCTTATTATCTACCCGATCCAGTATATCATGAATGCCGCCTTCGGGTGCTATGTACTTTGCCTCCTTGGGATGAAGCACCTGTCCCCAGGAGCCGAGACCCGAGTACCGACCCTGCCCAACTTGAAGGCAACCGCGCAGCAAACAGACCACCATCGTTGAAGCTTGCGGAGGGCACGCAATCCTCCGCGGGTATCGTCCCCATGGCCCCGGAACCGGTTCCATCCCACATTCGGCCGTCGTGAGGTGATGTTTGTGCCAACACCCGCCCAGGTACCCGCGGTGATTACATATCTGCAAAGCGGCCCAGGCCGCTGTCGGTCCCGAGCGAAGGAGTTGGCCTTGTAAATTTCCAGGACGGCCCCCTGTTGAGGAATAGCCGTGCTTGCTAAGGTATGTACCAACGCACTCATACAAGCTGCCCGGTGATCCGGCCGTTTCGGCTTTTCCGAAGTCTAGGGGTCGATTACTCACTCGTCATCACCTCGTGGATAAGGTATGGTTGTAGAGCCGGACCGGGCTCTATTGCTGCTCGGAAGCGGATGATGTTAGCAAGCAGGATGATGTTATTGAGCAGGTACTTTTCGTCACGCCTTCCCGGCTCCCCGTGGCAACGAGGTATCCTCCTGGCATACCCTGGGGTAGATGGTGAAGCCAAGGCTATGGATATGGTGATGTCTGTGCCTTTATTGGGCAACAATGCACCGATCACGCCGCCGGCGATGTTTGTGCCAGTGAGGGCACTGCGGTTTATGCTGGTGAGACTTCCCACTGGTCGACCCGCAAACATGTGCGCGAGTGGCTGTGATTTCGGACGTCGCTCGTGAGCCAACCGCTTCCTGATAGAATGGCTTCGACACGACCTAGAAGAAGACGGTTTTGCTTGGGAAGACGCCGGTCCTGTTCTCATGAGCCGTTCCTTAAGGACAGTGGTGACCACACAGGGATCATTTTCATGTCCTGAACATGTAGGACTGCATGGTGTTTTTTTTAGAATTCACGTAGTGGCATACACCGAGGACAGACCTTGGATGCGAGGATATTCGGTTTCGTTTTAGAGTGGTGTGTAGTACACGACAACTGGGCATACCCATGCCTCCGAGAACGTGGGAATTGCGGATCGAAACGGACAGTCTTGACGACAAGCCACGAATACTCTGTTGGAACCCGGGATCTGGTCTCACCTGCTTGATAAGCATCTTGTTCTCCTCGGTTCCAGGACTCTGAGGTCCCTGTGGCTTGTTTCTTCTGATCTGGCCGTGAAACCCGAGCAACTCGCTCAAGTGCTGATTCGAGAAGGTTGGAATGGTGTCATGCCGTTGGGAGTAAGGTTGTACAGCTGGCATGCCATCTCATGTATCGCATCGCACCACCGTGACGGCCAAGCCGTTGATGGGATGGCATGTCGTTCCGGAAGGATGCCCTGAATGCCACCCTCGTGGTTGGTTGGGTGTTGAACGCACCATTCTCCTGATTGGTCGGAGGAGTGGCTGTTGGTGGCGATCGTGCTGATGAGAAAATTCCAGCTCACCCCTGCTTGCCCTGGAGAAGCTCGCTGGCGCTTAGCTGGCGTAGTTGGCTGCTAGCCGAACCGAGAGCTGAGCCGGGGTTGAGCTGCGACGCGGAATGTGTTATATCTATAGAAACGCGAGGTAGTGGGTTAAAGTACTTAAGTACTTATTAGGTAGGTTGGTTAGGTGGTGTTGTTGGCCTGCTGTCCGAGCCTGGCTTCCCGACTCCCCAGGTGAGGTGAGTTGTGAGATGTCGGTCTGACAGGCCGCGACCACGTTTGCGTCCGTCTGGGGATGCACTTAAAGTGGACCACGGTCCTCACTCCCACTGCCCTTATCTGCCATATCCGCGCTGTAATCGTAGCCGCAGTGGGCCTGATCAGCTACGATAAAGCACGCTTCCGCATCCGTACCCAAAATGCAGGCACGGCACTTTTCCCACGGACACTCAGCCCTAAACGGTCAAGACGGCAGGACAGTTGTGTCCCGTCTGTTACACAGGCTTCAAGTTCACCGGCAAGGGCCTCGGGAACAAACTCGGGAACGACCAGCCTGGAGGTCTCCAACGTCGGAAGCCAGACTCCAGAGGATGACGTCGAGTCGGGACGGGAGGGGTCTTGGGACGTACACGGAATCCAGTGAGAGGGCGAGCTTAACGCCGAACCTGTTACCGTACAACAAACTCAGGCCTGAACAAACTTGCCGCTCCGTCACCCAGGCTTGCTGCTTGCCCAACCTCGATCCGGCACAGGCGTTGGGTAACAGACCCCAACACTGCCACTGCCACTGCTCGATGGCTTCAGGCACCATATTCCCACCTTGTGGCCCCCGAGAGCGGCTCCTAGTCTAGCCGCTAGCGTGACCTGCCACACGACCCTCCTCGATGCGCCCTCGTCGTGCGAGGACGAGTCAACAAGAGATTCGGCACGGGCTGTGCGTGTACCTCACCTACTCGAGCCTCCCTCTCCAGTACCTACCTAGGCCTATACGGAGTACTCGGACCCCTCCGAACTCCCTCCCACATGGCCTGCCGTCTAGCAAATCAGCCATGGCGGTTGGATCGTGGCGCGTCAACGCCGGCATGACAGCAACGCCGACCTAGCCACCACATGGACCTGACTGCACTTACACCGGTTCAGGCCTCTCCGAGACGGCAAGGTAACACTGCGTTCCTCCCGCTCGCCAGCTGTGCGTGCTAGTCTCACGGGCAGGCCAACATGTACCGCATCGCTGACGACCTCCCCTTCCTCCCTGGCCTCTCCCTCGTCCATATTTCGCTTCAATGTTGTTTTCTACTCGCTTCGCGCTCGCTTGTCATTCCAGCACGCGCGCCTAATGCCTTCCAGGACCAGGTGGAAATACTTGTCAAGTATATGTGTACAAGCTTAAGGTACCTACCTACCTACCTACCTACCTACTTTACCTACCTACCTTAGGCATGTGCTTGTGTGTAAGGGCTCGTTCTTGCCAGAGCTCTTCGTTTCGTGCTCACTCAAATCCCCGAGGCTGCCACCATGTGAGGTAGGTAGTCAAACATGCTTGCTTTTCTTTCACCCCGAACTCGCTGCTGTGGAATTTACACCCTACTACTACGGGTGCTGTTTCCCCTTCTCTTCCTGCCCGCTCAGCCACAGCCAGCCGCTGCACTCGGGCCTTCTCTGATGGTCACTTCGACCTCGCCGCACTTCTGTATCCCTCACTACCTCTACACTCAGGAACAACACATCAGGCAATACGTCGTTCGCCCTTCCTTGCGCCGTTCACACACATTCGACGATGCAGGCCGACACGCCCTCTGGGGAGCCGACGCTTCTAGGGTTGCCTGTCGAGCTGCTGCTGCTTGCTTCATCCTACTTGAGCACCAGGGACCTCCTCTCCTTGCGTCGAACCTGCACGCGTATCGAAAACCGGTTGAAAAAGTCCATCGGCCTCGAGTTCTTCACCGAGCGCCGATTCCTGATCACCCACAGCAGCTTGCAGACCCTGATCGATATCTCCATGAATGCCAGCTTTTCGAAAGAGCTTAAGCATTTGACCATAGGCCTTGACCGCTTCAGCTCTAAAGATGTTATGCCTCACTTCGGGGAGTACCACGATCACCTAACGTATCATACTCAGTTGCCCCCTTTCAGAGGCGGGATCCACACTAAGTCTTTCATCGGTTATGCGGTGGAGCAGAACTTCCTGGTTAACAGCGGCCATCTGCAATCGATGCTCACCGAGGCTCTGGGGAACCTGAAGGGTTTGGAGAGTCTGAGCTTGGCGGACAGCAACGTGCCGAGCACTTCCTGTCGACCAGGAGCGAGGCCACTAGTAGTCGGTTACGGAGCTCCGCGTGTGTTCCGAGAGTCCGGAGTCAATTTTTGCGACGAGGAATCTCACTTTCCGGCCTACGAGCGGCCCTTCGCGGATACGGTGTTTGCTGCAGTCCTGTTGGCGTTGTCAAACAGTGGGACCAGACTAAAGGAATTGGGGGGATTGGCGGTCCGGATCCAACAGAACCGCGCTGGCTTGTCAACTTCTGCCTTCGCTCTACCAGATTTTGTTCGGCGGGACCTTGATCCCGTGCTGTCCCGCCTCACGTCACTGGATCTGTCTATCAACTTTTGTCAGGCCCCTGGAGAAGAACGCCCCAATAGCTCGGCCATATTCTTCCCTTGGCAGCATCATCAAGTGCTTTCCCTACTCGCACTGACTCCGAACATCTCCAAATTACGGCTTGAAGCCAAAGACAATGCTCTCTATGGGAAGGCTGTCATTCAGCTGTTTGCAGATCTCCTCTGCACCTCAGCGAACGAAGACGAAGCTCCCGAGACTGAGAGCTCCAGAACAGTTGATTCTGGCGGTTCTTCCGACCTCGTCAGTACACCCTTTTCAGCCGACAAGCCTCAGCTTCTTCATCAGACCGAGATCAACAAGCTTACACGCAGACAGCTACCTCTAATCAATGCGAACGGGACGGCTTTGTCCAGTCGTGAGAGCAAATTCCGCGTTCTCGAAGAGTTGGAATTCGACAACTTCATGACGCGACCGAGAAGTCTTGGCAAGGTCTTGTCCCTACTTTCCGGGTCGCTGAAAAAGCTACATCTCAAGGAGGTAACCCTTGAAATCCACAACAAGGATAATGAGTTCGACAACAAGCCTGATTACCCAAATGCTTGGACGGCTCTCTTTCAAGAACTCAACAAACTCAACCTTGAAGAGATTTCGTTAGTCAAGCTTGGCCACCACACAGAGTGCGCGAAGAACACCCGTGTACACCAAGTTGCATTCCTACATTCCAACATAGGCGCTCAGGACTTTTCGAGCCCCCAGGCTACTGGGGTACCCGTGGCGTGGCATTCCTCCGCCCGCGACAGGATGGATGACTTCCTGGACGAGCTATCCTCCAAAACGATTATCATATGTTCGACGTGCAAAGAAAAGAATCCCGACTATTGGACCGCACAGGGCGTTGAAGAAGCACTATGGGCAGCCTTGAATTAGATTACTTGCTGTCTGGGGATACATCGATTTGGGACTGTGGTGGGTTTGGGCTAAATGCACACGTACGCAAGATTTTCAGCAAGCGAGACGCGTCAAAGATGATCACATAGAACTCATGTCAATGGCCACAAACAACCCTTGGCGGGGCAATCATTTCTCTGGACCGCCGCAAGAACATCGCAGCAAGGCTGGTGAAGCTTGGTAGGAGATATCGGTCGATCATGCAGGCGTGGCATGCTGCTCCAGGTGTAGGTATCACGGTGTAACTCAGGGATAAATGACGGACGGCCAAGTCGTCTGACCACCACGAAGTAAAGCTCACCATCGGCAGCCACAGAGCCACTCGGCGGCCCTTAGATCAAACATTCGCCATCCAATAATTGCCGCCAGCCCGAGCCGCCGCTTTCCCGCGGCAGTTTGACAGGTAAGCGTTGGTGTGGCGGCATCGCAACATGGCACCAGATGCAGATCTCGCCTTTTTGGGTAATTCGCTTGACGAACAGGGCGCCTTATCTACCGTTCGGTAAGGGAGATTGAGCTATAGATATGCGTGATAGGACCCGGCGGGAGGTCCGAAACTCTGACGAACGTGCATATATGCAGGGCCAAATGCAAGCTTGAGCGGGGATGTGATAATGAGTATCCAGTTCCGAGACATCATAAGAACACCAACGCCGCGCGAGCTTCACATGCGGGTGTCTACCCACGCTGCCGTCTTTCTCATTTACTCGATTTTACCGAAATTTTGCGATCCGGCTCATACAAACTGCTGAACAAGCTCCCGGTTGGACCTCCGTCAAGGTACTTAAGTACGTATGCGACATAGGGTGCGCCCCCCTCCCTCCGTCTCTCCTCCGGATGATCCTTCTTGGCTGCGGCCACGCGGCGCGACGAACGCCGTGATCTGCCTTCCGGTCTTCTCCAATTGATTCTTGTCGGGTCTCCGCTCCGGGTGTCTCCTACCCTGCCACGCTGCCTTGCCTATCTGGGCAGTCCATCGTTGCCATGTCGGCCTCCACATCGTCACCGCACCATGCCATCGACGACAGCGTCGTGCCCGGCACCATTCACCTTGTGGACCTGGAACACGCCCTCGCGACGCGGCACGCCCGCGGCCGGGACCTCGAGGACGTGGTCCTGGTGCCGACGCCGTCGCCCATCGACCCCGACGACCCCCTGAACTGGGCGCCGGGGCGCAAGCGGCTGGCGCTGGTCTGCGCCCTGCTGTACACGTGGTTCAACGGCATGGCGCTGAGCGTCGTGTACAGCGTGCTGGTGCCGCTGAGCGCGGCGCTGGAAGTGTCCGAGGGCGACGTCAACGCCGGCACCGGCTACATGTTCCTGCTCCTCGGCTGGGGCCTGCTGGTCTGGCAGCCCGGCGCCCTGCAGTACGGCAAGCGCCCGACCTACCTGCTGAGCCTCGCCGCCCTGACCGCCGTCACCGTCTGGGGCCCCTTCGCCAAGGGCAACGCCCAGTGGATCGCCAACCGCGTGCTCACCGGCTTCTTCGCCGCCCCTATCGAGGCCCTCCCCGAAACCACCATCGCGGATCTGTATTTTGCGCACGAGCGCGCGACCTATGTTGGTTGGTACGCGTGGGCGCTTGCTGGAAGTAGGTTTTCCCTCCTTTACTATGATCAAGCATGATGGGGTCGGGTAGTTAGTTGGTTGACACTGGCACTAGGCAACTTCTTCGCCCCCGTCATCTGCGGCTTCATCAACGACGCCATGGGCTACCGCTGGGTGTTCTACTTCCCTGCCATCTTCTGCGCCGTGACTTGGGTCTTCCTCTTCCTGTTCATGGAGGAGACCAACTACGACCGCGCCACGGTCGGCGTGGTCGCCGCATCTTCTTCCGCCCCGGGAAGCGCGGTGGACGTGGGCGCGGAGGCGGGCGAGAAGAAATCGCCCACCACCGACGAGAAGACCCAGGACGCCGCCCCTTCGCCCGACGAGACGACCTCCGAACCACCGGCGAGTCAGCCGGGCGGAGCCATCGAGGGGACGCGGACCAAGACCTTCTGGCAGCGGCTCTCCCTGGTCGACAAGCCGCGGCCGTTCATGATGCACTACCGGGCGTGGCAGTCGCTGAAGCTGCTGTCCTGGCCCGTGGTCTTCTACGCCGGCTTCAGCTACGGCACCTACCTGGTGTACTTCAACATCCTGAACGCGACCAGCTCCATCATCCTGGGCGGGGCGCCGTACCACTTCGCGCCCTCGCTGGTCGGGCTCAGCTACCTGTCGTGCGTGATCGGGACCGCGGTGGGGTCCGCCTTCACCGGCGTCTTCTCCGACCGCTTCACGCTGCGCCTGGCGCGCCGCAACGGCGGCATCGCCGAGCCCGAGCACCGCCTCTGGCTCTTCGCCGTCTCCACCCTCGTCGTCCCCGCCAGCCTCCTTCTCTGGGGCGTCGGCGCCGCCCACGGCGTCCACTGGTTCGGCCTCGTCGTCGCCATGGGCACCACCGCCTTCGCCAACACCGCCGGCATCACCCTCTCCGTCGCGTACCTCATTGACTGCTACCGCGACATCGCGGGTGATGCCTTGACCACTGTCATCATCGTGCGGAATACCATGAGCTTCGCCATCGGGTATGGGATTACTCCCTGGGTTGACGGACTTGGCTACCAGAACTGCTTCGTCAGTGTGGCCTTCGTGGGCTTGGCCATCTGTTCTGTCTTCCTGGTCATGGTTAAGTGGGGTAAGAACTTCAGGGAGGCGAAGAGGCTGCAGTACTGGCAGGAGGTCAGGAAGAGAATCGAGATGGGACTGGTTCATTAGGTGTATTCAGAGAGTTGTCCTGTCATATTTGTAATGCGGTATCTTCCTCAGAATTGACGGATACAAGGCCAGGATACTTTAAGTACAGGAAGAAGAAACCACAACTAGGTGGGCACAGAACGAGCATACTTGCTACGAGGTTCATTCTCAATCATCCAAACCGGGGCAATTCTCGGAGGTGATGGATACAATCTCGCTGTAGTCGTAGGGATCGGTCCAGATGAGATCAAACGAGTCATCGGGGTAGTTGTCGATATCAGCACCAAGCGCCTTTGCCAGGTTGTTGAGTTGATCATGCTCCCAGCTACAAGGCCGTTAGTACACCACGGTTTCCTTGTGCACAAAGTAGTGGACAGATCGCATACCATATCAGAATATTGCCTTCGCCATCGTAACCTTCCACAACGTCAGCAACGCAATCCTCATCGTCGCGGTCGCAGCTAATGTCGACGTCCAGGCCGAGGTCATCCGCAAGGGGTTTCACGGTGTCGTACGGACGCTGGCGATGGCCATCTGAGTCCGAAACAAGAATCGTCAGTGATGTTCATGGATTGCGGTTTCTCTCTGAAGCCATGATCGATCTCACTCACTGTCCTTGGGTGTCATGGCCATAATGTGCCCGATGTCATAAGAGGACGCCGCTCCAAAGACTGTCCTAAGACACTGGGCGCGCTGCTCCCCTGCGGCGTTGAGACCGTTACCCTCCTCGGGTTTCTCGCCGTGACGGATGAAGTATACCGTGGGTTTGGCTACGACGGCCGCGGCCAGAAGGAGCACGTTAAGCACATGCATCATGATGAATACCGGTAGGTAGTTGTTTGGAACTTCAAAGAGTTGTTCGTAGGGTACTTTAGGCATAGAGATATGGAAAAGAAGAGCTTCTCGGAGAAAGGAGACGAAACCCACTGCATAGGTACATACCCGCGTACTTTGTTCTTGAGCGGCTGACAACACGAACACAAACAGTCTGCGCCTGCCTCGACATCGGTCGAACTGGTGGCGCGCGAGCGCTTCCACGTGTGGTTGTCACCCCGGTGATTGGTTCACATGCCTCGAGCTGTTAACGACTTGCCTAGTGTGGCAGATGTCGATCCACCGCCTGCTAGGTACTCCCGAGGTCCTCTTATCACCGAGCTGAATGCAATAAGATATTTTTGGCCAGATGACAAGCATTTTGCAGGCTTGTAAGTCCATTAATCACGGGTAAGGTCGCCGATGGTGGTTGCCTGTACGAGTGTCTTGTGTGTGATGGTCTTGGTGGTCTCGACTTCAGTGCGGTGAAGTGGTGCATCCTCTTGGCCCCTGTACGGAACAGTAGCCGGCGGTAGCGGCAGCAAATGTGACGTAGAGAAATTGCGGCAATTAGTGGGCCCATCTCGAAAGGGAAGGAAGCTCAAGCCCCAAAACCGGAAGACGGGGAATGGTCACGTGGCTGAGCACCATCGAAGATTGCCCCACCTGAGCCACAGAATCTCCTGCACCCGAGAGCAAGCCACAAAGGGCTTCCGCTGGGACACACAATTTTCTAAGTGTCAAAATTGTATTCGGGTGCATCTACAATCGACCATCGCACGCCTTTCTTCCCCGACGCCCACCATCACGAATCACAACGCGACAACCCCCCCAACACCGCCAAGATGGTCAACATTCCGAGTACGTCGCCGGTGTCGAATGCGAATGCCCTCGATTTCAATGACTGACTGACTGACTGTTTGTCTGCAGAGACGCGCAAGACCTACTGCAAGAAGGAGAACAAGCACACTCTCCACAAGGTCACCCAGTACAGTACGCCGACCCCACCTGACCGAAGCCATCACCACGACCCTCGCGACTGACCAGACTCCTTCTACAGAGGCCGGAAAGGCTAGCCCGTTCGCCCAGGGAAAGCGAAGATATGACCGTACGTCGATGTCCCCGATCCCCCGCTAGCTCCGATGCTGCGCGCGCAACGCCGGCGCCCCGTCAACGACGAAGTTTTCGCACGGATACGATCGCGACAGGGAACAGTGATGATGCTGACAGCTTGCAGGCAAGCAGTCCGGTTACGGTGGTCAGACCAAGCCTGTCTTCCACAAGAAGGCTAAGACCACGAAGAAGGTCGTCCTGAGACTGGAGTGCAACGGCTGCAAGACGAAGAAGCAGCTGCCTCTGAAGCGCTGCAAGCACTTCGAGCTTGGGCAAGTTCTTCGTCTCCTTGTTGCGCGGCCGCGAATACTGACCGGATATTAGTGGTGACAAGAAGACCAAGGGTGCCGCCCTTGTCTTCTAAACGGCCCGACTATCTGACGGTACGACGATATGGCACTGGGTTGGCGTTCGCGATCTCTATTGGCATCTTGAGACTCGACACAAGGATGGTCAGAGGATCAGGCTGGGGCAGATAAACGGCTTTCTGAAGTGATTGCAGCATTGGGTGGCGCAAAAGCCCCCTCGCAGAAGCGATCTTGTACGGTACTCGGAACCACGCTGGCATTTCCACGAAGCAATATCAGCCGTACGTATTGCTTCACCACCATATTGGACCGATCTCCTCCCGTGACAACATACGATAACTCTCCGTTCGATGCGACCGATCCGATTCATGCCATCCCCCTCTTGGAAATATCTGTGAATATCACCGGACGGGATGACTTAGGAATTCGCTTGTGCTTTTCCAATGGTCTGGTGACCGTTCATATTGGTCGAAGGCTGACAGTTGATTCTATTTTCAAATCCCAGTGGGTCGGCCCTCAGTGAAGCCTGGAATGTCTCCTGCTATGCGGCAGGGTCGTGAGATGTATCCGGACCGCCTAGCGTGTTGGCGGTAGTCCTGCTGTGATTTTCTACGAATCCGAAAACGCCAACTGAGGACACCCCGATCCGTTATGAAAAACCAATGGTGAACCAGATTACGGTTTTTCTTACCTGGGCTTCTTATTTGCTGATATACAGATGCGAAGAGACTTGAGCCATATTTCTAACGCAGCAGGTTTTCCACGCTGCCGCCAGATCGTGATCCGCCCGACCATCTGAGCTAGTCTATAGGTACTTGCGCTTTGTCTTGTCTAGAGGGTTGCCTTGCGGACGGTTAACGATAACCACGCGGACGATGCATCGCTATGTACGATGTGCGGTGGCGCGCCGTCGAGCGTGTCCCGTGACTAGTCGTCAACGTGGTACGACTCATGGGCAATAGGTGATGCACTTACAGGTTCAGTACGTACGGCCCTTGATGTATACTGATCCTGTGCCAGACCAGAGAAATGCATTCAATACCAGCACTCCCCGTCTCACCCATTATCGCGAAATCAATATTTGATGCAATGAGTGATGAAGGTCGCCGACTCAGGCACCGGCCAGCCCGTCTTCATGAATCCATATGAACGTCCATTCGACTACCTTGCTGGCGCATATTCCCTACTTATGGCCAGCCTTTCGAGGTCCTGCTGCTAAATACCACCAAAAGCCATCCAGGGAGACCGCGCTCTGCCTCAACCACAACGTCAGCCTATCCCCTCAACCGACCATCCACAGCCATACAACATGGCCTCCACTCCATCCTCCGGCGACGGCACCTCCGACTCGGGCGAGGAGCTGGACTTCCGCTGGCGCGTGCGCCGGGAAGCCTACTCGCCGCCACCCCCTCCGCCCAGCCCCGAGTTCCTGGCCCGGCTCGCGGCGCCGCCCCCTTACGAGCCTGACGACGTCGACGACGACGACGACGGCGAGTTCCGGGACGTCGACCTGGACTCCGGCTACGGCAGCATCGGCGGCGGCGTCGCCGCGTACTACGTTAACAACGACCCCTGGCAGGTCATCTACGAGCCCCGCTACGTCCACGACTCGGTCTGCGACCTCCTGGGCGTCGTGCTCCTGGCGGCCGTGGTGCTGTTCTTGCTGTGGCTCGCCTGCGTCGTCGCTAGGATGTGGTTCGTGGGTGGCGTGGGCATGCTGGAGAGGCGGGCGGAGATGTGATGCCCCCTCTTTAGGTTGCCGCTCTTCGCGTCGACCGTCGACGGTCGAAACTGCATATACCGTACGGAGTGGCGGCCGAGTATCGTGTACTACATAGCGGGAATGGCCGCCAGGAACAACGGACTGCCGACAGTCACACATGTTTGGCAAGTGAACACTGAAGCGAGGGGTATGCAACAGTATGAATATGCCGAGATTCGGCGCCAACGTATGTCGCCAACGTATGTCGCCAATCTCAAAGTCAAAGCAAGGCCTCTACGTCGACCGCTCACTGTGCCGATCAATGTGTCTAAGTACATAGCTCCCTTCTAGGAGTACGAGGAGCCCTTTCCACAGATCCGCGTCACCTAGCTGCGCGTTCCGAGACTGTGAAGAACTCGGACCACCCCAAGTACAACCTACCAGTACCCTAGACCAACAAGATATTCTCGCTGAACGAACTTTCATTGTTACCCGTTGGTTCCAGCTTCTGGACAGGGTAGAGGGCGCCGATGTCCTCTGAATAGGGGTCTTGGAGGCCCTTATTTCTAATGACGGGTAAGCAGATACGCGAGTGCCAGTATGGTTAGCGATACTGACCCCGGAGAATGCGATACTGTTCATATCCCGAGACTAAGCGAGTACCCTTGCCAGAGGGCAATTCCTGCGCCATCGTTCCAAGCAAGGTCCTCCCTGCCCCGCCGTTCGTTTCCTTGAGATCGAGCCCGTAGCTCTCTAGGTCCGGCATGTGAGCAAACCCTTGGTCAGCCGGTTGCGACTTGCACAGGATCTTCAGCGCTAGGTCGTCACGTTCTCCAAGGAGTACCTCTTGATCGGAGGGAACGTCATAAGGTCTTGCTGGAAAACCTCATCGATGATCTCTTCAGCTCGCTTCCTTAACCCACGTGCCTTTCTCATCAGGACTTGACGGTGCTGCTTTGGACCAGATATCTTCCCCTTCAAGAAGCCAATTCGATCCTTTGGAGGTGCGTACTCTTCGTCTTGTGGTTCGAGTAGCTCATCCTGCGATTCCTGTTGACCGCTGCCTCCGGGTGCGTGTGTTGCCAGAGGCGGATGGGATCACCTGCTGCGTATATCTGCGGTCGGAAACTTGCTCGTTTCCGATTGCCAGTATTCTGTGATGACCGGCCGATATTCTCAGACATATATATATACAGACATATATATACATGGCTGCCAGTCACTTGCCTATAGAGATGTCACATATCTGATTTTCGAGCGACCGGCTCGTGGGTAGTGTATCCACGGCTTGTAGTCAGATGGTGTCGGGACGACCCTACCCTGAACTTCTCTTCCGAGGAACGGTAGCTCATCAGTCCCTACAACCACTTCCGACCGACAATAACTGCTACTTGTGTGGGAGTCCTCGATATAGCTCTTGTATATATATGACGATAACGAGGCAACCTCCCGTGATCAAAGTGAGATTGGAGACGAAGCGGGGGATTGGGGCAACCCAAGGATAAGGCATAAATAGGAAGGCTCTAATGTACCGGAAAAGATGGTCAATTCAGTATCATGCCAGGCGTGCCGAAGCATGTGATACTGCATGTTCACATGCAGCGCCAAGCTGCGGGTGCGCCTACGAGGCCAGAGGAAGCTGGCAGCGTGTGGTAGGCTTTCTCCATAGGCCTCCCAGTCAGCCCCCAGCCTGAGAATTCCTTCCTTTCCCGAAGGGCCGAAATCCACACCTCTTTCCCTCTCTTCGCGGGGTCGGACGGACATCAGCGGCTGGGTTCATTCCTCGCGAACGCCAGAGCCATTCTTCGATACCGGTAGCACGTGTCATCTCTGCCCCCCTTTCTATGCTCGAGTGACACGATGGTGCACCAACTGGCCGATTGCCGCCAAGCCGAGACAGGCGCTCGACGGATGGCGCATATCCCGCCCACCGGCCTTACTGAGCTCTACGTCCCGATTCTAGCAAACCTCGAGTACGTCTACCATGCCCAAAGCTATAGTATATACCTTGAAACAGCAAGTGTGGTCACTATACAGCATGTGGGAAGAAGAATAATGCCAAGTGACCTGCCTGGTGCTCAAGAGTCGCTCCACCGGAAGCACGGTAAAAGTTACGGAAGACAATCGCTAATCAACGTGTGCGCTTCAGTATATGCTTCGTGCACGGGTTCACCGGTCATCCAGAATTGACTTGGAAATTCAGAGGCAACGCGAAACAGGAACATCCTATGCCGCCCCGGGAGGATCCTTCAAAGTCTAAGCCATTCAGTCGACTGCGTGGCCTATGGTCTCGAAGATCCGGTATTCGTAGAACTCCTGATGATCCGTACTTGCCGTTCTGGCCAAGAGGTGCGTTCAGAGACGTTGTGCAACTTGGCAATGATGGTTAACAATTCTGGCCGTTTTGAGACCTCGTTCCAGAGATGCTCCCAGACGCTCGTGTGCTGACTTTCGGCTATGACACTCACATCCGACACTCACTCGTCGCTCGCCCAAGCCAGAATAGATTGATTGATCATGCTGCTGACTTACTCGCCGCGCTGGAAGCTCATCGAAAATTCGATCCTTTCCGGCCATTGGTGTTCATTGCGCATAGTCTCGGAGGCCTCCTGGTCAAGGACGTGTTGAGGTTATCGAGGAACTATACGGACAAACAGCCAACACTGGCTGCTGTATACCAATCGACGGCCAGCGTGCTGTTCTTCGGTACACCACATGCGGGAGCCGACCCGCTCAATCCTGCATTGAGAATACTGACTGGCTTGCTTCAAGTCGTTGGCTTCAAGCCCAATAATGCCATTATGCAAGTTTTGACACCATCCGCGGAACGACTCGTCATTATGAGGGACGAGTTTCAACACATGTCGGATGAGAAAGACTGGCCCATATTCACCTTCCAGGAGGAGTTCATTCCGTGGGGGGCAAGCAAGAAAGTATGCCACCTTTCAGTTCTATGATACTCCCTGCAAGCAGGAAACTAACGGGACCAGATTGTGGAAGACTTTTCATCTCATGTTAACGATGTTCGCCATGAACGAATAGTTCATATCGCAGCCGACCATATGGGCATGTGTCGCTTTTGGGGGCGGCACGATCCAGAGTTCAAAAAGGTCGAATCAGTATTAATGGACCTAAAGCGTCTTCTTTGCATAAGGAAAGAGATGACGGCAACGATATCCACAAGCGATGAAGTCGACGGACATGTTTCTCAGCCGTCGTCGACCGTTCTAACAGCGGAGGAGCGAGAGGCTCTAGTGTCGAAGCTGACCTTCGAGAAACTCGATTTCCGCTATCTCACAGTCCAACGGAAGCAAAAGGGTACCTCTGAATGGTTCACAGAGCACAGGTTGTATGAGAGTTGGCTTGATGCATCTAACAACATTGAACACCATGGCCTTCTCTACATTTGGGGCAAGCCAGGGGCCGGCAAGTCTGTCTTGATGAGGCACCTTGTTCAGCATGCCAAAGACACCATGGAAGACAGCCTGGTGGCGCATTTCTTCTTCAATGCCCGAGGTGAATCGCTCGAACGGTCTACCGAAGGCCTCTACAGGTCGTTGATTCTCCAACTCATGCCGAGCATACCGAAGTTGCGACTCAGCCCGAATTTGCTCAAAAGCCTTCTCGATCCGTCAACTGATTCGGCTGAGCCTCTCAGAGCCAGGCCTCTCGAGATACTCAAAGTGGTACTTCAAGAAGTTCTATTGCAGCTTGATGAGAGGAAAGTAGTCATCTTTGTTGATGCACTAGACGAGTGTCCCGAGGATGATGTTCGCGACATGATTTCTCTCTTCGACGATATCTGCGAAACCGCTGTGGATGCAGGATCTTATATTCGCATTTGCTTCTCGAGCCGTCATTACCCGCGCATTACAGTCTGGAAGGGTTTGTCATTGACTTTGGAAGACGAAGCCGAGCATTCGGACGATATCCGGCGGTATATCAGGTCGAAATTGAGGATCGACGGTCTCTTTGACAACGAGGACCTGGGTGAGGAAATCTTGCGGATGTCATCGAACATCTTCCTGTGGGTTGTTCTAGTTGTGGCAATTCTGAATAAGGAACACGACAAGGGTGGCGACGTTTCAGTTAAGAGGAAACTCAGAGAAGTGCCCACGGACCTCCACCGACTTTTTCACGACATACTTACCCGGGATCACGAGGACCTTGATCAACTGATACTGTGCATTCAATGGATCCTGTTTTCGAAACGGCCGCTCGGCCCCGAAGAGCTGTATTGTGCAATACAGTTCGGCACAGATCCCGACTTCGATTTCGAGTGGGATGAAAACTTGATAACGAGGGACCGAATAAACCGTTTCAATCTCAATGCCTCGAAGGGCCTCGCCGAAGTGACCAAAAGGGATCCGATGGTCCAATTTATCCATGAATCGGTCAGAGACTACCTACTGGAAGGCGATGGCCTGAGGATCCTGATGGAAAGTCGGACTGAGATGACAGGTCCAGTCGAAGGGCACAGCCATAACGCCCTCAAAGAAACATGCGTCGCACAGATCCGAAAGGCCTCCAAATTCGCGAATCTCTCCATATTTCCAGACCTTACGGAATCACCACGACTTGCCCTTGGCAGGATGCCACTTCTGAGATACGCAATGACGTTCGTACTGAGCCATGCGGGATCAGCACGCAGAGCTGGGTCGGACCAATCTGTCTTCTTACAGACTTTCCCGACCAAGCTTTGGGTTGAACTGGGCAACATAATTTGGCCAGAGAAACATCAAGAGGGTCGCAATGGCATGCCTGCATTCATGGCACTGGAACTGGAAGCACTGAAAACGACTCAGCGAGGGCGACCATGGAGAAAGGTCAGGGTATGTTTAGAGAATGATCCACTCGAGGGACTGGAGATGTCACTCGACCCGTACAGATCCTCAACGCCAGGCACAGAAGACGTCTAGCTACCGACTAGACGCGATTATACGGGCAGTGAAGTCGCCACCAACACGCTCGTCTGCTTCACGAAGGGCCTGTAGAAAAAGCAGCTCGAAAATAGCCATCTCCAATGTCTATCATCATCAAATAGCCGCAGACGATGCGATCACCCCCCTGCATACTTTGCCAATTTGGGTACGAATGGTTGGCGGAATGTCAGGTAATGAATGACGATTAGCATAGCCACTAGGTAATGGTACTTTAGCGCCTTGTGATCGATCACATCAGTGTCATCCACGGCAATAATCCTCTGCTATGCACTTGTCGAGACCGCTGGGGCCGTGTTTCGAATGGGAGGAATTGGATGCAACCAATTACCCCCGTTTCCACGCCAGGGACGAAGCCCCGGTTCAATGTTGAAACGGTCACCTGCCACTTCGAAATGGACTCTGCCTCAAAACTCGCTTCCTGAATAATCCGTGTCTTCCGAGTCTGTACTTTCGCAGTCACTATCCTCTGGGTCGTCTTCCGACCCCTGACACTCTGGGCACTGCTCCCGGGGTCTTCGGTAATGTCGGTGCCGCTCATGGGCGTCTAGCTGTAGCACAGTGAGAAACCGTCAGTCCAACCCATCTCCACGCGAGCAAGTACCGGATTACCACCCACAGGTTTGATTTTAAGGAGGATTCCGTCCACCGACGGCCGTTCCTGGTCATAGGAAGCGTGCCACGGCTGCCATGGCTGGTTGCTAAAAGTCCGCACCACCCCGCGCAGTGCCATCGCTAGACGCTTGATCTCCTTTTCCTGTTGACCTCTCAAATAGATGCCCGTACCTTCCGCCACGGTCTCGGGGAGGTGGGCTGTCAAGGAAAGGCCAAGGTGCTGCACAACAAGCTGACGCTTGGCGTAAATCTCTTGCTTAAACCCGCGCTCGAATAGTTTCGCGATGAGACGTTCTCCCCGCTCACGGTATGACATACCCCGCGGATAGTCTAGGAGCACTTCCAGGCCCAGATCACGTTCTCTCTGGCGAAAGCTCGGTATATAAGTCGAAAACGCCATGTCTCAATGCATAGGGGGGGAGGCTGCGGGTTGAGACTTCGGGTAGGCGGCAGGAAAAACTATGAGTTTGATGGAGAGATGGACCAAGTCCTGCCCGGTGTAAAGGTGTGGTGGTCAATCGAGTCTCTGGGGAAGCCGTCTTCGGAGGCTATATATTCGCAATGGACTCTGCGATAGACATGTCTGTGAACAAGAAGAACAAGAAGTGTGGTAGAACACCAACAATACCGGATGAAATGGTGGACCTGCTGTTGGCCGATGAGTTCAATCAAGAGTAGCAAACACGTCATATTCGCCTGCGTCACGGTACAAAGGTCAGTGAGAGGTGCGGTAAAAGGCAACTTGGTGACTAGCTGCTGAAGATGCTTGTTGGTCACCAACGAGCATCAACAGTTGGTGGTTGTCTCGAATTCCAACGGCCCAACAAGTCGGACAGCCGAACTATGCGAGTCTCGAGACGAGGAACAAGGTATGCTTGCCTAGTTTGCTCGGCCCTTCGGTGACTCATTATAGTCATTCAATCGGAGCCTCAAGATCTCTCTTGCAAACTCACGGTGCACTGCGCTACCGGGCTTACGAGATCCCACGCTGCGCAGCTGCCAACCAGCGATGCACCGGCAATCGGGGAGGTTGAATTGGTATCGTCGATTTACAGCAATCTTTTCGTACGTAGCTAGTCCCATCGTACCCATCATATACAGAGAACTGCCGATATGGTGTACAGGCAGGGTTTCGTGGTCCATCCCTCCCATCACATATGTACCACTCGTCACCGCGAAGACGCCTTCGCGCGTCACACAAGATTATATCAACAGCAGCCGCCACACTGCCTCCTGACCGGCCGATTCATACACAATCAGCTCGCCACGCTAATCGCCGCGCAGCATCTCCTAGTGCCCGAGCGCTTGTTCACCCACGGGCTATACTGTCTGGCGGGCCTTGATCATGACCGTCTCGGTAGCGGTCTGGTACTCGACCTCGGTCTCGGTGACCGTCTGCACGACGCGGACGATCTTCTTCTGGGTTACCGTCTCCGTTTCCTCGGGCTCGGTTGCGTCGGACGCCACAGCGACACTTTCCTCCGCCGATGCCGTGACCGAAGACTCGCAGGGCCCGTTGACCTTGGGGTTCGCGGGCTCGGACCTCTGTTGAGGCGGCTGCTGTTGCTGCTGCTGTTGTTGCTGCGCAGGCACAGACTGGGCCGGCACCTCCACGGTGACAGTCTCCTGGACTGGCGGCCTTGCTACATGTGCTTCGCCCACCGGTCCGGCGGCCGGGGCCTGGTAGTGCTGCACGACAGGCTGACGGGGTACCTCCCTAACAGGCACGTCGTTGACTACCTGCCTGGGGGCCGCAGGCATCTCATACGGCTGGGCGATGGGCTGCTGCCTCGCGGCCTCGACCAGCGGGACGTGGTGCAGGTCGGGGACGTCCTTAACGACCGGCCGGACCTCGTAGGGGTGGTGGGGCTGCTGGGGGTGGGGGTGTTGGTGGTGCCAGAACGACGGGGTCATGGAGGGCGGCGCGCCGCGCAGGGCGAACACCAGCACGAAGGCGCCGAGGGCGATGATGACAACGTTCTTGCTGTCCTGCAGGAGCACGCGGACGGACTCGAGCAGCAGCTCCGGCAGGGACGCGGTCTGGTAGGCGCGCCGGCGGCGCTCGAACACGTCCTGCGACGGCGAGCGCGAGCGCGATAGCGGCGATGTCGGTCGGTACGCGTCCGGGTACCGGAAAGAGCTTGACTGCCGGTACGAACCGGAGGATCGGTGGCGTTGGTCGCCGTAGATGGAAGAGGGCGTGCGGGGCTCCGGCGCCAGCATCAGAGGAAGCTCGTCGCCGTATATCTCGCGGAGACGTTCGTCTTCGCGCCGGCGGCGGAGCTCGGACTTGGATACGCGGGAACGATCCCGAGGGAGGTCGTGGGGAATCTCTGGAGTGGATTCCCGGCCGTATTCCCGGGTAGGCTCCTGTACAGGCGGGGGGTTGGGGTCACGAGCTGGCTCAGGGGCAGGTTCGGGAACAGGGTCTGGATTCGGCTCGCGAGCGGGTTCAGGGGTAGGGTCCGTCAGCGACGCTTTCACAGGTTCAGGCTCGGGTACCACGGGCGTCGATGCAGGCAGAGTTGCAGTGTGAGCTTGCTCGTTCTCAGCTTGCTCGCCCATTCGCTCTTCCTGCATCTGATGCGCGACCTGTCTCGTGATTTCGGCCTCTTCCTGCTGAGCGAGCTCGCGTTCGTGCTGGGTCGCTGCCAGTCGGACGATTTCGTCTTGGACTTTAGGATCGACCACAGGCTCAAGCTCTACGTCGACACGCTCCATCTCCTTCCAGCACGCCTCCCACGCCCCCGCCTTCATCAGTCCGTTGCTGGCGTAGACTTTGACCCGGAAGATCTTGCCTGGCCCGAGAGAGTCGCACTTGATGTCGCGCTTGCAAGTGCCGCACCAATGGCGTTGGTCGACCGAACGATGACTCCTCTGATCGTAATCATCCTCGCTCTCATCGTCCTCCATCAAGGTCGACTCATTCGACGGACCAAGGTAGTGGCCGCATTCGAGTATCCGAGCCCGACGGCGCAGCGGCAGCTCGAGAGCCTCTAGCAGACGCTCCTCCAGGACCTCATAGTCATCCTGGGGGTGGCCTAACAGGACGCCGCGCTCGCTGACAGTGTCTCCCACACGGTCTTGTAACATGCGCCATGCCTCTCGTAGGCCCTTCGCCTGTTCGCTCATGCTTTCGGGATCGAGACTGTTCACCACCTCACCCCACATCCACCGCAGGGGCAGCAGTGTCACGTGCAACAGAACCAGAGGTGCCTCCTGGCGCCGGAACCGCGGCGGCGTAGATTTCCTCTTAGGAGAGAACTGCGCTGACGCCGAGGGTGTCCCAAGCCGGGAGACGGTAGGGAATGGTCGTTTCGCCGAGCGAGGGGAACCGAAGACAGATGGGGTTGGCGAGGACATCTGCATAGCTCGTATGTCGGACGGCGTTCTGAAAGGGACGCGAGGGGTGCCTCGCGCCGTCGGCACAAAAGCGTCGTCTTTTTCGTATTGCGAGATTTCCGACACGCGCGAAGAGTGAGTGATCGTCGTCATGTCGTCCGCGTCCACAGGCTTGCCGGACTCTGAGCCGCCATCGTATGAGCCTACGGAGCTACGGTGACTCTTTTCACTAAACTCATCCTCATCCGTAGCTCCTTGCTGCGAACTACTATCGGCTCCATCGTCCGCTGAGGGTGTAGCGTGTTCGGTTAACTCGGATTTCGTGTCAACGTCATCGAGTCCGGTCTCGTAGTCAAGGAGTATCGATTCGTCTTTATCGGCATCGTTGTTGGTAGGGTCGGCGGCAGCTTCTGTACGCACTGACGCGCTGCGGGGGGAAGAAGACGAGGCCCTCCTTGATGCATCCCCTCCTCCATCCTCTGGGGCGGCGGACCCATCACTTTCGATGCTAGGGCGCACGTCGGACCGTAGCCCGTGTTCATCGTCGTCCATCTCAAGCTCGGGGTCCGACGCGGCGACAGTCTCTTCACTCGGTTGGGCTGAGAGATCCCGTGGATGGGCTTCGTCGTCCATTGAATCGCTCAGGCAAGAAGGGTCGACGTGGATGTTGAAATCGTAATCGGGCTTGGAGCGAGGCATCGTCAAGGAGGAGCGCAGGGCTTGCGGCGCCGCACTTTGTTGATTATAAGCGTAGGTCGCACGCAGCGGGACACGACGCGGGTGGCTGAACCGGTTGGGTTCTGTGGTAGCCAAGCAGCGGTGTGACCCAATGATGGCAGCTCTGGCAGAAGGAATTGCAGACTCGCTGCGGGTGCGTTGGCAGAGGCCCAACCCCCTGGCAGCCAGGCGTCGCTGGTTGGCCGGAGTGAGCTCGATGACATGGTAGCGGATTGTTGACGCCGGTTGGCAGATCAACAACACCCCGTCTCTCAATCTGGCCCCCATCCCCGCTCCATCTCTCCATCACTCCATCTTTACCCGCTCCTCCCGATGTCAATCTTACCTACTTATCGCCTGCTTATCCTTAATCGCTTATCGCCTATCATATAAAGTACCCAGTAACAAACCGCCACAGTGACTCAAGATCGAAGGATTCGAGTGGCTTGTAATGGGCTGTCTTCTGTAGCATGACATATCCCACTTCATTTGAGATGCTTCCAACATGAGATCCCGTCAGTCCATACTTGTAAGTCTTGTTCTAACTGCTTCCAAATCTTAGGGATGTCCTCTTTGCATCATGCCCCAGCTTCAGTAGGCTCCACGAAGTTCCCAGCCAGCTGGGAATATCTTCACGCCAATTCAGATGTCCGCCTGTCGCTGAAGATGCGTTGACGACCTGTTCAACGCTCAAGGCGCGAGCCCTGCGGGCCGATTTGACACGTTTAGACTGCAGATTCGGAGATTGAAGCTTCATCAACTGCGACGCTAACACCTAATTATAAAAACGCTTGAGCTGGTAGTGCCCGAGCTCCCCGCCGCCGTTCCTTCGACCTGATTCGCGTAGGTTCTGATACCCCTGGGATTCTGCCTAGCCAGCCGCTTGCCAGCCTGCCAGCCCTGGGGCTGAGAGTGCTCGCAGAGAGGCTCCTCTCCGTCTGAGCAGTCGAATCCTCCTAGGTTACCCTAGCGTTGCCTACTTTAAGTACCCAATCACCGGCATCGTCAACACGGGGTCCCGCGTACGCCGTTACTTTTAGCACGAGACGTGGTGGCGCCGAGCAGGCACCAAGAGGGCTTGTAGACGATAGCTACCTGCTCATCCTGGGGGCGGCGCCAGGCAGCATGGCAATTATAAGAGGCCAGCTTCGTCGCATTCTCTGTCGCCTTCGCCTTGCTTGACGAGTTCCCCTGCCTGGCCTTCAATCCATCAGGTATACGCTTCCCCTTGTTCCTTCTCCAACGTGCCAGACATCATGGCGAGATTCGCGACCACAAACGACCCGGCCGCCCACGGTCCCAAGCCGAGTGGCCCATACGAGCCATACCGCGGGCCTCCGAACAAGTTCAACATGGGCCTCCGTGCCTTCTCCTCCGTCCCGCTGATGGTGCTGCTATACAGCGCCTCCATGCCCTTCACGCCCGTGTCGTGGGTGTTCCCCGTCGAGGGTTCATTCTTCGCCGATCGACTTGTCTCCGGCCTCATCGTCATCATCGCTTGTTACTTTCAGTACTGCATCGCCAGCCTAAACCGGCCCGTCGCCATCTCCTTACCAGGTCCGGGTCATCAGACGATCCGTAATGGTCGTATGCAGGCTGGTAGCGACATTGCCTTCGTTTGGCAGACGAGCAACTACTGGCCGTATGCTGCCTGTGAGACCATGCTGTTGATACTCGCCGAGTTTGGTCCTAGTGAGATGCTACGACGCTCTATTGTTTGCGGCGTGCTCGCCGGCTTATGGCTTGTTGGTTGGCATGCCACACCGCAGTCCTACAAGGACTGGGCTTGGGGTCATATCAAAGAACTATGGTTCTGGATGGTCCTGCGTGAACTGTTGGATATGTCTCGGTACAACCCTGGACGGAGACCCAGGCGATTCTAGGCCTGCCGAACTTAGCGGCTGACATCAGCTCGGCTTGTGTAGGGACACTTGTCAATGCCACGAAGTACCCTAGGGCATCCAAGGGGATGGATGATCTTCATCCCATGGAGGGGGCAGCAACAGGCAGTTAGACCTGCGAATATGCGCTGGAAGAACGATCATATAAGTCCGCATGGGGATGTACCAGATTATGTCGAGAGACTGTCGAGGACGGTCGGGACCTGGCGAATGGTGTCGCTGCTACTCAATATACCGTTTTCCCACTTCAGGGTGTTGTTTCAGTGCTATACGAAACATAGCGCCGCTGTCAGAATTCGGTCAATGTACGTAAGCCGCCAGCAGAATACGAAGCTGACCGTCTTCAGCTCTATCTTACCCCGCTTTATCCCGCAACATGAGGCTCGACGTGGCCACTCGACTGTAACAGTCCGAGACCACGACGTAGATGACACTTGCCTCGAGTCATGACCGGGCGTTGAGAGAGTGCGCAATGCTGCGGCTCTCGACATTTCCGACGTCTAATCGACCATTTTCGTATCCCAGCAAGCGCTACATACGGTGGGATGACCACCGAAAAGGCCCGCCTTGCTTTGATTGGAACGTTCATCTTGAATTCCTCGCCCTGCGAGAATATCCGAGTCGCGAGGAGGCCGAGTCGCGAGCAGGCAACTCCCCACCTGGGGTACACCACCCGGCGCCAGACAACCTAGGAACGGCTTCGGGGACAGAACAGCGACAAAAGCGAGATGGCGATGAGATGCTTGGCGAAATTCTGGGTCGATGCAACTCTATGGTCATTGCCGGGTGAGCGGACCAGTAAATTTGAAGGTGTGAGAAGGACCCTGAAAGAGAACCCCGCCGAGATAAGTGGACAGGGTCAAGACTCAACGGTAGCGGTAAGGTATGCTGCCGCCAGCTATACCGCGGTATAAGACGCTCGCTAACCTGCAGGTTAAGAGTTACAGGACCATCTCCTCTCAGAGGATAAGCCATCGGAGATTTCAACTTGAACACCACTTCTATCTGCAGCAGGCAACTCAGCATCACAGAGCAGACCATGGAGGGACCAGGACCTTACGTTCTGGTATGGGCCGCCTTGGCCATCATTCTTCTACGGTGGGCGTTCAAGCGACTGTTCTACCCTCGCCCGATCCCTGGAATCCCCTATGATCAAGAAGCTGCCAACAGGATCATGGGCGATGGACCAACGATCGCAGCCATTTACAAGGAAAAGACCGAATACGTCTTTCCCATGGCACAGCGTTCTTTGCGATTTGGCTCCCCCATCCACCAGTTCTTCATGAACCCATTCACGAAGCCGATGGTGATAGTGGATGACCCCCGCGAGGCTACCGACATAGTCCTCCGCCGAAATCGTGACTTCGACAAGACAACCGGTCCTGGAGTATGGCAGACCTTTATACCACACTCCACCATCGCCCAGTCCAGCTCGCCGGAATGGAAGCTTCAGCGGAAGACATGGCAGGACACCATGCATCCCGACTTCCTCAAGCGTGTCGTGGCTGGAAACATATACCAGTCCGCCCTTGAGCTCACAAACCTCTGGAAAGTCCGCTGTGACCAGGCTGGGGATAAACCGATCGATGTCAGCAAAGACTTTTCCTACGCGGCTCTCGACGCCATCTGGACTGCGGCCTTCGGCGAGCGCCTGGAGCTGGTCAACTCCAAGATCACGGAGCTGCAGACCGGCCAGGCAGTTCAAACCAAAGGCCTGGATATGCACAGGACCGTGGACTACATAAACCACCTCGCGGAACTCTGGCGGGGATCGCTCTGGCCGGCCTTCAGCCAGTGGCGGGTCAAGCGCAGCCCCGACTTCCAGAGGTACATGCAATTCAAGGACCGGGAGATCGACCGGCTCCTGTTGGCGGCCAAGGCCCGCTTCGAGCGCATCCTCGATGGCCAGGACGATGGCGAGAGGCACGACACTTGCGCCATGGACCTGGTGCTGCGCCGCAGCATGCTGGCGGCCCAGAAGGCGGGCAAGCCGTTCCCGGACCCGACCAAGGACAAGAAGATGCGAGACGAGCTCGTGCTGTTTATCTACGGGGTGGGTGACTGTTCATCGGGGGCTGTCACTTCAGACTAACAGACTCACGCGTAGGGTCACGACACCACCTCCACCACGCTGCAATGGTTCGTCAAGTTCATGACGAACAACCCAGCCGCACAGACGAAGCTCCGCGAAACGCTGCGAGCCGCGCTCCCAGGCCCGGGCTGTGAGTAAACCCAGAGTCATCATCCCGCCGTTCCTTGCCGAGTGACGGGGACGAACACACACCTGTTCCCCAGAGCCATCGCGGCCCAGATCAATCCCAGCACTCGTGACAGCCCGTCTTCTGACCGCCACCAACCGCCGCAGTACCCGACGTCACGGCCATCCTGGGCGCCTCCGAGCTCCCGTACCTGCGCGCCACGATGGAGGAGACGCTGCGCTGCGCCAGCACGGCCTCGCGGCTGATCCGCGTGGCCACGGCCGACACCAGCATCCTGGGCCACGCGATCCCGGCCGGCACCGAGATCATGTGCCAGTACGTACCCGCCCCTTTTCCGTATCCCTCTCTCCTTCCCTTTCTCCCTGAGGAGCGCTACTGAGTCCCCGCCAGCGCCGGCACCCGCTGGCACCCCGTCCCCGTCCCCGAAGACGTCCGCAGCCCCTCCTCCCGCGCCGCCTTCCAGAAGGCCGGCGCCCGCGACTGGGCCGCCTCGCCCGCGGGCCAGGACCTCGACGCCTTCGCGCCCGAGCGCTGGCTCAAGCGCGCCGACGACGACGGCGAAGGCGTGGTCTTCGACGCCGCGGCGCTGCCGCAGAACTCGTTTGGTGGCGGGCCTCGGGGGTGTTTCGGTGCGTATCTCCGTTTCGCGCTTGTCGCTGTGGTGGAATATATATACCTTATATATATGCGTGTGGAAGACAACTGACGCGCGGGCACCGCCCCCCACCTCCCAGGCAAACGGCTCGGCCGCATGGAACTCCAGATCATGATCACGCTGGTCACGCTCAGCTTCCGCTTCCTGCCCGTCCCCGCCGAGCTTAACAGCTTCCAGGTCACCGAGGCGGTCTTGCGGCCGCCCGTGCAGTGCTTCGTCAAGCTCGAGGCCTGTTGAGGAAAGACGGGGCGCCGGCCGAGTGACTCGGGGTCCAGTAATTGATGATCGACGTCTAGCTGATTACGCCCCGGCGGATGGCCGCGAGGTGACACGTCGCGTGACTCACCAAGTGCCCTGCATAAGGTAGTCCGGTCAGCCGCTGACCGTCAGCGGCTTTCTGCGGGCTGACTACGCGCTCGGGTATTAAGCTGTAATCGTGCATCGAAGCTACAGCACGCCCGGGGGTCTCTACGACTTTTGGGTTTTCTTTTTGCCGGGATCGGCTTTTGTTGACTTGAATCGAGTGTGCATATGCAATAGCGAGCTTCAGGAGTTTCCATTGGGATGGGCAGTTCTCTCCGACGCTGTTCCTTCCCGTAACGGGCGAAATACTCAAATAGGTGCCTCAATAACAGGGGCCAGTCGGTCTTTATCTGATGCTCTGCAAACAATTGCACTAGTTGTCCTCCATCCCAACGTACCTAGCATATGAGTACCCTAGGGCTTCAGGAGGCTTCGACTATATGACTGGATACTCTCTATACTGTATTCAGATGAGAGTATGGTATAGAAACCCATTGTAACTGTCAGATTCTGGGAGATTTGGTCCTGGTTTGAGGCATCTTTCCACTTCAGTTCACTCCCAGCCCCAGTAGTTCGTTCTGCCATCTGATAGTCCTGTGCGATCACGATCGGATGGGACGGCAGTACCGCACATCCCTGAAAATGGTCGCCGAGGTTGGCACTTTGGCACTCTAGCAGCTCCGAACCGAAGCGGTTCCTTTTCTGTTGGGCACGAATCATGTTGTGGTGAAGTTTACCATTTAGTACAAAAAAAATTATACGAAGGAGTTATCTGATTCATCTTATCTGATCATCTAATCTATTTCATCTTATCAGATCCTAGCAATGGCTGAATCCCGAACCATACGATACAGAGTGAGTCACACACAGGTCATGTTGTCCGCAAACGGCACGATTTGCCAGGCAGAGACGCGGGTGAGCGGAATCGCCAGGCTCACCATGTACTAATGCGATGCATTCCCGCGGTCTCGCAGCTTGATATCCCGATACTTCAAGCGCCGTCCTCGCCAGGGGTACGTACCGTCAAGGAGGACACCGCCTAAGCCGACGTTCGGCGACGTTCAGCGGCGTTCTATAAGTTAAGCTCTTGCCCGCCGGTTCGAATTGGTTATTCACAGCAGAATCATTCTTGCCTACGAGCTTCTCACCGCGTTCTTGTTCATTGGCTAACGAGTTACAATCCGACTTACATCAGTAGCAGATCATGGCAAATAGGCAGCAAGCAGTGACCGACCAAGGTCCTAACGAAGCCGGATATGTTACAACTCCGGGTGATACTTCGGTTCATCGTGACGAGTTCCTGGTATCCTTCGCTCCTGGAGACACCGGGAACCCCTTGAACTGGCCCAAACAGCGAAAA
Organism: Xylariomycetidae sp. FL0641; assembly: GCA_022376655.1. Classification (NCBI taxonomy): domain Eukaryota; kingdom Fungi; phylum Ascomycota; class Sordariomycetes; species Xylariomycetidae sp. FL0641. Next base: position 258,384 of record JAJJKE010000043.1, read on the forward strand.
TGGGCAGTCACAGCGGCGCTATCTGGTACGGGCTTCGTCCGCATCATGGTCTCGACGGTACGTCGGATTCTCTCACATGAGAATACTCCAAGCCCCTTCCGTGTTCTCTCATTAGCTTCCATGGGATTGCATACTGACGAAGTCCCTCTGCAGATGATGGCACCTGCGATCACGACTATCGCGGATGACCTGGATATGACAACAACCGAATCGGCCATGGCACTGTCCGTCTACCTCCTGGCAACTGCGTTCGGACCTCTGGTCATTGGCCCTCTGTCTGAGATATACGGCAGGAAGCCTATCTTGCATTTCACCAACATCTGGTTCTTGATTTGGAACCTCATATGTGGGTTTGCCAACTCAGGTGGCCTGTTGATCGCCTCCCGACTCCTTGGCGGTTTCGGCGCCAGCGCGGTATATAGCCTTGGGTACGGCGTCCTCGGCGATGTATGGCAGCCGGAGCAGAGAGGCCGTTCTCTGAGCTGGTATCTCTTCGTGCCACTGACGGGATCAGCCCTCGGTCCGATCCTTGGGGGCTTCATCGTCGAGTACACTACCTGGCGATGGATGTTCTGGTCGACCGCTATTTTCCAGGTTGTCCTCGAGCTGGCCTCATTCCCTCTCGTCGATGAAACCTACGGCCCTCTTCTTCTCCGTCGCCGGGCCGCAAAGCTGCGCGAGGAGACCAACGATGCCCGGTACTACGCTGAGGTAGAGACACGAGAGTCCGGTCGATCCGCCTCGTGGAAGCTGAGGCGAAGCTTGACCCGGCCTCTTCGCTTGCTGGCGTTTGACCCAATCATCCAGATCGACGCCATTCTGTCGGGTATCAGCTACGGTCTTCTGTATTTCGCCCTTTCCAGCTTCTCAAACCTTTACGTGGCCGGCTACGGGGAGTCCGTCTCCATATCCGGCTTACACTACATTTCCCTCTGTCTTGGATCGATCATTGGTGCCCAATTCTGCGGGACGCTCAGTAAGTATCCCCATTGAACCCCCTATCATCCCTTCGTTTGATTCTTGAGTAGCCCAGCTGTCTTCTCATGTTGCTGCGAGGCTTTGTTAATAGAAGCCGTCATTGACTTGATACATCACAGTGGACTATGCATTTAAGGTCTTGAAAGACCGAGCCGGCGATGAAGCTTCTCCTGAGCTCCGTATCCCACTTTTACTACCTGGAACCATCATCACATCGATCGGGCTCATCCTCTATGGATGGGTCGCCCAGTATCATATATTCTGGCTCGTTGTGGACATTGGCGCTGCCCTGTTGTCGCTCGGCACGCAGATATTTAGCACAACTCTGAGTGCGTATGTCATGGACGCGTATCCTGAATATGTCGGGTCAGCAGCGGCTGCGGCGCAGGTGTTGAGAGGTCTGATGGCGTTCGCATTCCCACTCTTCGCGGACCACATGTACTCGGCCCTAGGTTACGGATGGGGCAATACGCTAGTGGCATTCCTATTCTTTGGCATTGCACTGCCGTCCACGGGTCTGCTATGGCGTTACGGCGGACGATTGCGAGCTAGAGGAAAGTCGAGCTACTAAACGGTCAGCCGGTGGTCAGGTTTGGGACTCTCCCCGCCAAGCGAGGAGGATATCGGGGGTGAATCAAGCTGAGAAGAGTTGCCATTATGGAAGAAGACGATTGAGCTCGAAGTAGGGGGTATCTAATTGATGCTGATGTTACCATAACGCCGCTCCAAATCCATGTATGCCTTCCAGCCATCTTACGCGCATTAAACATCATTTCGTAAAGGGCCCATGGTCTTGGCCGCCGTGAGCCTCGCGTCTGTAAACCATAGAAAGCGACGTCATCAGCGCCTACTCTCTCTGTACCGCTCACTCTCGTGCCGATGCCGACTGCGCTGGCGGTCGCTAGAGCGCTCTCTGTGACGGTGATGTCGATGACGATGACGGTAAGACTCTCCATCATCACGACGTGGACTTCGCGACCGATCGTGTCGCGATCTGTGACGCTTGCTCTCGCCCGGCCGAGGGGACGGGCCATCAAGACTGAACCCCTCCAACTCATCGGGATCATTCTCGCGGCCCTCGCGCCGGCGCCGCCTCTCCGCCCTGCGCTCCTCCTTCCTCAGCGCCCTGCTCTCGCGCTCGCGCTCCGCGTTGGCCGCCCGCCTCTCGGCCTCGACCTCGCGCACCTTGGCCGCGCCGCGCCTCATCATCGCCAGCGGATCGCTGGCCACCGCGCGCGCGGCGTCGCGGTCGCCCCGCCGCGCGTCCGGCTTGCCGAAGGCGTCGGTCTTCTGAGCCGGCGCCTCGCCGCTCACCGCGTACCAGGGCCCCCGCCGCGGGTCCGCCCCGTGGCCCGCCGCGTTCGTGAACCGCATGGTGTACTGGTCCTCGAGGGCGCGGCGGGCGGCCGCCGCCTCGCGCTCCGCGTCCGCGTTCTTCGCGCCGGCATCCGCCGGGAACAGGTCGATGTGGCCGCGCGCGTCGAGCAGGGGCGCGTCGCTGCTGCCCTGGGGCTTCCGCGCGCTCGCGGCCGCGGCGTCGTCGTCGTCGTCGTCGCGGTCCCGCGCCCGCTCCCGCGCTACCCGCATCTCGAAGTCCGTGTCATCTTCGCCGTGCCGCTTGCGCTTGCGGCGCTCGGAACCGCTGCGAGGGGCGCGGTCGCCGCGCGGGGCTGGGTCGCGGCTGGCTTCGGGCGCGGCGGGCTCGGGCGGCGGCGGGGGTGTCTCCCCGCGCAGGATCGCTAGGCGTCGCGCTGCGTCGTACTCATTCTGGCGCTGCTCTTCGGCTTCTTCGCGGGCTGCGGCTGCGGCCTCATCCCGGCGCACGCGCTCGATGTTCGCGCGGTTGTAGACGTTCCATGATTTCTTGCCGAGCAAGTGCCTGGTTTGCGCTGTTAGAGAGCCTGCTGGGACCTGGAGTGCGATTGGGGCGGGCTCTTACAGAGGCATTGTGAAAGTTTGGGTTTATGTTGCGAGGCTGCGCTCCGACATCTCGCTGACAATGTGAATTCCAGGCTAGTCCCCCGTACTGTTTGCAAAGAGGTCAAGCTTCCAGTACAGGATGAAGGTGGGTGAATTTGGCACCGCAAGTCCCCATGGTCCCGTTGGTGCTAATGATATGCAATAAAAGGAAAAGAGCCCCTCGTCTTTTGCGGGCTTATTGCATGCACAAGACGATCACATTCACCCCTCCCTCGCCGTTCATTGATGCTAGGTTATTCCACGTAGCGTACTAGATAAATCGCCACGAAGAGCTCATAGCTGGGTTGGTTTGTCAAATGAATAGAATGCGGATCAGGGATGGTTCGACCTTGTATACCATGATGCGAGGCTATGTTCATACGGCTGTCTATTTCGTAGCCCGACTGGCTTCCAGAAAGACTCCCTCCCGACACTTGGATTTTCATCCTTCTTGTGGTGTAGACTGCCTACCTAGATATATAATTACTAGGTCGCTAGGCTTCAGGTTACTACCTTGATCTTGATAGTAAGCGGCAACAATATACTTGGTCCAGCATTAGGGTCTAGCCATCTGGGGTTTGCCCGTGTCTTAATATCATGGATGATAGCTTTCGAGCGAGCCTCCTTTCCCCAAAGCCTCTTATCTTGTTGGGCGATTAGAGGATATGGCGTCGTCTGGTCGTCCGTGAGACCGGTGCAGTTGGCAAGAATGAGGTTCGTGGCGGGGCCACCCAAAAGCGTTTGGTAAAACTCTACTGGGTGAAAAGTCTTGCCCATCCAGGCATCGAAGCGATGTAGTCGCATTCTTCGCTCTTCTTGGCCCGACAGTGTCAAGTAGCCTGTGTAGCCTGTGTACGCAGTGAATACAGCAATGATGAACGCGGAGCGAATTCCGGGAGTAGAATCTTCGAAATCACGTATGAGCCGCGTGGCTTCGAAGCCGTCCATAACCGGCATACCGATATCTTGATACACTGTCAGATACTGTCGCCGTTGGAAGGTATAGCACCGGTCGATAGACACGAGTGAAATGCAAGTCGTGAGCACTTACCCATCAAAATACAATCAAAGTGGTTAGGATGAGACTTATAGACGTTCACAGCCTCTTGCCCGTTCTTTACCATAATGAAATCCTGTCCGTACTTCTGAAAAAAAGAAGCATTTATCTATCATGTCTCAGCAACAGGGCTTTCGAGGGCGGGAAACCCCAGGAGCACGAAATTGAAGTACTGGAAGAGAGTTGAAGATCAACTAAAACGTAGTACCTACCCTCTGTTGGATTCCATTGTCCTCGGCGCAGAGGAAGGACAATCCTCGCGACGTACTCAAAGGACGAATACCTGCCTCTTTCTCTTCATCGGTGGCTCGGAATGTGTAGGTTATGGTTGTTTTCAGACCATCATCGAAGGTCTCGACCTCCTGGATGGGTGCTGGCTCTATAGCCTCGAGGGCCTCGAACGCTTCTTGTTCTCTCTGCGACCGTTGATTCTCATGGACAAGAAATAGCTTCTTAGGAGAGAGTGCGTTGAAGATAGATCCGTGCTCCAGCAAGGGAACCCGCAGCGCCATTCTGACCTGCGCGATTAGCAGCAAGGCTGGACCTTGGACTATTGCTCACTGGTATCAAATTGCCGTGTCATTGATTGCGGGTTTGACCGGGCATGTCACGGTCTTCTGTCAGGCTGAACGCAGAATGCAGCCAAGAGACGTTAATGATCTTATGAAATTCGTTGGTAAGGCAGGTCGCTAATGCAGGACAAAGTGCAAAGCAAGGTACCTAATCCCAGGCACCAGGTAAGTTGGTAACAGGTTTTTGGTGTGCATTCTACCATCAGCGAGCCCGGGTGACAGGAGATGTAGGTAACCTGCGCTGCGTGCTGGCAGCAAGTTGCTGCCTTCGACTCCCCTAACCCAGCCACCAGCCCTGCGTTAGTAAGGTACGTACCTGCCCGTCCAGCCGTGCGGGGCGTCAGCCAAGCCTGAAAAGGACTAGTGCCGCCTTGAAACGACAGTTGCGACGTAACTGCTCGACCCCAGACTCCCTGCCAGACCTACCTGACCTTAGCAACTGTCTGTCCACTTTCGCCGTTAGGCTATCTGCCTTGTCTGCTTACACTCTCCCATTACCATCTGCCCAACCACTCTGCTGTGTCAACATCAGACCAACAGTCAAGCAACAATGGATTTGAGGAACAATTTATTTGGCCGTGGCCCTCGTGGCGGCGCCCCCCCTCGTCCTGCCCAAGGCGCCGGCGCCGGAGGGCAGGGCAGCTACAGTCAAGTCCCCCAGCGATCCTTCGAAGACCGTCGCCCTCCACCACCACAGCATCCTGGAGCTGGAGGCTCCTATGGAGGCTCCCAACCCATCTATGCCGAGAAGCCGATGCCGCCTCCTCAACAGCCACGCCGAGGCGCTGCTGTACGCTTGCAGATGGAAAAGCTGAACGAGTTCATTCCGGACCAACAACAGCGGGACCCCCTCGTATTCCGTAATCTATGCGTTGTGTCCACCCAGGACTTCCCTGAAGCCGGAAAGAACCTTTACCTACTTCTCAGAAATATCAGGGGGAGGGAATTCGTGGTTACGGCATGCAAAGACGACAGAATCCCGGGAGGGCGCATTACCTTGACCGACCCTCAAAGGAAATGGACCGACATCACCCTCCGGGATTCCATCGAAGCCGAAGTCTACAACCCCACGTCAGAGCTGATCCAGATCGAAATCTTCGTCACCTACGCGCGCAAGCCAGCGAGCCCGAAAGACACGCCGTACACGCAAGCCGAGCTGAAAGGTCTGTTACAAAACCTGATGCCGCAGCAAGTCTTGTCCCCTGAGCAGCAGTTTGTCACCAAGCTAGACAATGTATTCTTGCACTTCAAGGTCCAAAAGGTTGCGTGCCGAGACGCTGGAAACCGGTTGACCGAGTTGACCGGAAACAAAGACGTACGGGGCGTGTTCAATCCTCAGTTGACCGAGGTCAGCTTCACGACGGGCCCCGATCTGCCCATTCCTCTGCAAGGGTCGACCAGCGCCCCGAGAGCTCTTCTTCGCCCGAATTTCAACTTTGCCAGTCTGGGCATTGGAGGTCTTGATGACGAGTTCAGTACCATCTTCCGACGTGCGTTCGCCTCCCGAGTCTTCCCACCTGGCGTCGTGGAACAGATGGGCATCTCGCACGTGAAGGGTGTTCTATTGTATGGCCCTCCTGGTACGGGAAAGACGCTCATTGCGAGACAAATTGGGCAGATGTTGAATGCACGACCACCCAAGATCATCAACGGTCCCGAAATCCTCAACAAATACGTAGGACAGTCGGAGGAGAACGTACGGAAGATGTTCGCGGATGCGGAGAAGGAGTATAAGGACAAGGGTGATGCCAGCGAACTGCACATCATCATCTTTGACGAGTTGGACGCTGTCTGCAAGCAGCGTGGTAGCGGAGGCGGTGGCACTGGCGTCGGCGACAGCGTTGTCAACCAGCTGCTCTCCAAACTCGACGGTGTTGATCAGCTCAACAATATTCTTCTGATTGGAATGACCAACCGGAAAGATATGATTGACGATGCTTTGCTTCGACCCGGCCGTCTCGAGGTCCACGTGGAGATTTCTCTGCCCGATGAGAAAGGCCGGCTCCAGATCTTGAATATCCACACTTCCAAGATTCGCAACATGAACAAATTGGCAGACGATGTTGACCTGAACGAGCTGGCCCGTCTGACGAAGAACTATTCAGGTGCAGAGATGGCGGGTCTGGTCAAGGCAGCGCTCTCGTACGCTTTCACGCGACATACCCAGATTGGGGAAGAAGCCGGGATCAAGGGCAAAGACGATGCTGGCGTGAAGGGCGACCCCCAGAGCGTCATGCTCACGTGGAATGATCTGATGCGGGCTTTGGAAGATGTGAAACCCGCCTTCGGTATCTCTGAGGACGAGCTCAACAGTGCCTCGCCCTATGGCATCATCCACTTCAGCCCTCACATTAAGTCTATCCTTTCCACTGGCCTCAGCTTCGCCAAAGCTGTCCGTAGTTCTGAGAAGTTGCAACTCTTCTCGTTCTTGGTACATGGGCCTCAAGGCGCGGGTAAAACAGCACTGGCTGCCGAGATTGGCCTCCAGTCCGAGTTCCCGTTTGTCAAGATCATCAAGCCAGTCGATGTGGGCACGAACGAAGCCGCTAAGCTGGAGTACTTGCGACGCGCATTTTCCGATGCTTACAAGTCCACGTACAGCATCGTCATCCTTGATGGCATCGAGAACATCATAGACTGGAACCCCATCGGAATGAGGTTCTCCAACGCTGTGGTGCAATATCTGGGTGCACTGCTCGACACTCGGCCACCAAAGGGACGCAAACTCTTGGTCATCGCTACCACTAGCCAGCGCTCGATGCTCAACCAGCATGGCGTCTTCAAATTCGATCGTGAAATCGCTGTTCCTGCCGTGCACGATCGAAACGAACTACGGAGGGTCTTGGAGGACTCCGGAAGATTCGACGATGACCCCGCCACCATCGAGGAGACTCTCAACGAGCTTCAGTCCATAACCGGGACCCAGAGCGTCGGTATCGGCATCAAGGCTGTTTTCACGGCGCTTGAAACCGCGCTGGAGAGGGAACCAGTGGCCGTCAGTTTGGCTGAGGATATCAGTGCTATTATGGCAGCCAGAAACCCTTCAGATATTTAAATACTCCTTGTCCGCCGGGTCATTAAGGTAGGATAAAGTATAGATGAATAAACGCGGACCGTTAGACTTTGGTTATCACGCGTCACGTTTTAGACAGTGCCTCTGGTACTCGATGCATCATGGGTTTGACTGTATACTTTAACGAATGAGAATGCATGATGCTCGATTCCCGAAGGTGCTAGGGCTCTCAACTTGGAGGCAAACAAGAAAGGATAAAAACAGCACCTGTACCACACTGAACAAATTATACGCCAGAACAAACCCAAAACCCAGAGCAGACCTAAGACCCGGAGCGCGCCCACCATGTTTCCATAACGCCACCCATCCCCAAGACCATGAACAAGAATGAAGAACCGAACGACTTCGACGCCAGCCCCCCAGCCGACTACTGCAGCACCTTCATGAAGAGGCCGTTGACGGTGCTCAGATCGACGGCGGCGCCGGCAAAGTCCTGGCGCATGACGTTGGTCTGGGGGCCGTCGCCGGGGACGAGGCGCACGACCATGCCGGTGGCGGGGCAGGGGAAGGTCTTGCGGGCGCCGACGACGCGGTACTGGGCGCTGGCGGCGTCGTAGCGCAGCTTGCCGAGGAGGGGGCCGGGGTTGTCGGCGAAGGCGACGCGGTCGAGGGCGGCGCGGCCGCCGCCGAGCGCGGCGCTGAAGACGCGGAGCTCGTTGCCGTCGCGCACGTCGTCGGTGGCGGCGCCGCGGCCCACGGCGCGCGCCGCCGCGCCCCACGCGCACGTCGCCCCCCGCGCCGTCGCCGCCGCCGGCACCGCGAACGTCGCGAAGCTGTCGTGCCGCGCCCCGTCGCCCCCCCGCACCGCGAAGACCTGCCCCTCCGCCGCCAGCACCCCGTCCGCCGAGTTCGCGATCATGATGGTGTCGGTCGGCAGCAGGATGTTGGCGACGCCGCGGCGGTCGTGCTGCGGCTGCTCGCTGCCGCTGCTGCTGCTGCTGCTGCTGTCGGTGGTGCTGCTGCTGCTCGAGTAGTGGTGGTAGTAGTCGTGGCCGGGGCTGCCGTAGTGGTAGTAGTCGTCGCTAGGGCCGTAGTACGCGGCGTCCAGCGCGACATCCAGTGCGGTGAGGACCGCGGCTTGTACTGCGGCTTCCTCTGCTGCGGCAAGAGCGTCGGCGAAAATCTCGGCCCTTCCGGTATCGGTGGTGCTTGTAGAGGCGGTCAGAGGACGCGGGGCGGCGTCGTCGTCGTCGTCGCGGCGGTCGAGGTGGTGCTCTCCGCTGCTGCCGCTGCTGCTGTCGGTGGTGCTGCTCGAGTAGTCGTAGTAGTCGTCACTAGGACCGTAGTACGCGGCGTCCAGCGCGACATCCAGTGCGGTGAGGACCGCGGCTTGTACTGCTGCTTCCTCTGCCGCGGAAAGGGCTTCGAAAATCTCGGCCCTTCCGGAATCGGTAGTGCTCGTAGAGGCAGTCAGAGGACGCGGGGCGGCGTCGTCGTCGCGGCGGTCGAGATGGTGCTCTCCGCTGCTGCTGCTGCTGCTGTCGGTGGGCGTCGCATAGTACTCCTCGCTGCTCGTGCTGGACGGGTAGTAGTCGTCGTAGTCGGTGGTGCTGTAGTAGCCGTAGTCGGAAGTGCTGTAGTAGTCGTAGTCGCTGGTGACGGTGCTGGTGACGGTGCTGAAGCTAATGCTGGTGCTGGTGATCGTCGAGGTCTCGGTAGCGGTCGACGTGGTCGACGCATCCGTCGTAGTCGAAATTGTAGTCGACGTTGTAGTCGAAGTTGAAGTCGAAGTCGTAGTGCTGGCGGAGGTCGTTGTAGACTCGTCCGAGTCTACTATGATCGCGACAATGGCTTCCACGTCCCCGTCTTCTAGTTCGTTAAGTAGATTGGAGTCCGATGAGTCCGAGAAGGGAAGTGATGCGGCAGAGACATTGGCTTCTTTGGTGCCTGTGGAGGGAATCGGGGGACGCGGGGCGGCAAACACACCGCTGCTCGCGAAGAGAAGAGATAGAAAGGCAGTGGTATTCTTCATGTTGATATGGGATCTGAGCCCAGTGATTTGTCAAGGAAGATGACGCGAATGGTGCGAGAAGGGTTGAGTTGTGTCTTGCAGTGTAGGATGATGGGCTGATGGTTGGTGTTGGATGTTTGGTGGGAGACATGGCCGCCGTTGCTCACTTATATGCTTTTCGAAAGGCGAACACTGCGTGCGGTGATGTGTAGTTCTGGGAGAGCAATAAGCCGGCTGTGTGGTTTACCAAAGGGAGAGATGTTATTTCCATACCGTGACTGTGCCTCGTGGGAGGTTGTTGGGAGTGGCAGTCTTGCGGCAAAAGCATCGAGTTCCTTCTGACCGCCAATGGATGGCGGGTGTATTGATGACAAGCCTGCCACAACTCAGCCTTATCACGGCCAATTGAATCGCATCCAACTGCCTGTGAAGTTCAGGCGGTGCTGCCATGGGAGATGAGCCTCAGCCTCGGTTGCTTTACACCTTACAGGAAGCAAGGGGGCCATCGGCTAGAACAGCAGCAAGGAACCCGATCGCATGAAGTACTTACCAAACGGCCGGGTACTCTTTTGCATGACCGTTGGCCACTCAATCCATCTATTTCAGCAACCCTGGCGTGGCTTCTATTCAAGGAAAGCTGGGTGCGTTGGAGCTCGCTACCCTTTGCACGAGGTCCTCGCATGAGACTAGGGAGCGGATATTTGAACACTTCACAGCTCAATAGTGCACATAATGTACTCGTGAACCGACCTTGGGTTGGATCAGAATGAAACGACACCAATCCTCTGTATCTATTTTAATGCCGACCTTGACCAGCTTCTTGTCCTAGTTTCTCCAAAGCGGCCTCGTACTCAGCCACCTTGTCCGCAAAAGCATCCTCCTTCTCTTCGGTCACCCTAAGGCGATTGACGGCTCCACTGCGCTGTATTGCCTTGGGACTGGCGACCTCGTTCCAGAACCAGCGGGCCTCTGGGTTGGTGAACAACGTCCATGCTTTTCCTGATTTCCCAGCGCGTGCAGTTCGCCCGACACGGTGCACGTATGAGGCCACGCTCGTGGGCATGTCGTAGTTGATAACATGGTCAAGAGATGGTAAATCAATACCTCGGGCGACCAGGTCAGACGCCACGAGGACTCGCAGCTTCCCAGCATTGAAGTTGCGCATTGTATCGCGTCGAGTTGTATACGGCGTGGTAGAGGTCAAAGTACCAATGAGCGCGCCCAACCCAGGCGCGAGTAGTGAGAGAAGACGGGAAAGTCGCAGAGCAGTCTCGTTGGACTTTGTGAAGATCAGAACAGTCTGCAATTCTTTCCTGCCAGAAGAACGAGCTGCAGCCGCTTTGTTAGACGGCTGCAGGTCCGAATCGGACTCGGAATCGGAATCTGACGCAGACGAGGAAGTATCGTCATCAGAAGATGACGAGGCTTCGCCATCAGCAGACCTCTGCAGGAGATGATCGCTTCGAAGAAGGTCAAGGAGAAACAGAGGCTTGAGGTTAGGGTCGCTGACTTTGAGCGCGTTTTCTTCCAGGAGTTCAGGTAGGGCATGCTCCGCAAGAGCACGGCCAGATCTGGGCTCATGGTCGGTCTCAGAGCCTTCGAGCACGACGAGCTTCGGACGTCGGAGTCTGAGGCCTTCCAGCTGGTCCAAGTCCCGAGTCATCGTGGCACTCAAAACGACTTTTCGCACGCCAGACAAGTTTGATTGCTTGTGATTCCGAGACCCTGGGAGCTTCTGCGTGTGCAGGCGTGGTATGACGACTTTCAGCCATTGCTGGAAGTTTTGTCCAAGGACCTTGTCCGCCTCGTCGACAACCAGCCACCGAACAAAGTCCAGCGTGAACCCTGGCGTGTACTTTATATGCTCCACAAGCCTGCCAGGGGTGCATATGAGAACATCCACCTTGGATCGGTACGCAACGACATGATCAGGCAACGTCGGGATCTTCGCTTCCGCTTTGCGAATCGCGGCTCTCTCCTCGTCGTCTGATTTGAACTCTTCGTCTTCCAGGTCTTCCCCTTCCGTATCACTGGCGGACCTGCCAAGTGAGGTGAGACGGTTCTTCCGGCTGCTATAAGCACCTGGATCATACCGTTCCTCGCGCTCGATCAAAGTGTTCTGCTCCTGTTCGAGAGATTGGCTACCCATAGCAATCGCTATCCGGGCCCTCTTTTTGGCTCCGTCCAGAGCGAATACTCCAGCGCACTGCTCGCATACTTGTTGGACTTGCTTGACTAGTTCCCGAGTTGGCAAAACAACTAAACCACGTAATCGAGTGACGTGGCGGTTGCCATTACTGATGTCCCGTATCATAGGTAAGGCGTAAGATAAAGTCTTTCCTGAACCTGTCGCAGCTGAAACCAATACGTCACCTTGCATTGTTTTGCAGTGATGGGGTAGTAACAACGGTATTACACCGGTCTGTATTGCAAAGGCGTCCTTGTATCCCTTAGCAGACAGCCGTTTCGCTACGTCGGGGGAAATCCCCAGGTCTGGTGAGAGTCCCATCTGAGTAAATTGCGTCGAGGCATGTTGAGAGACGCGAATGGGCGCGGCTAACCAGGGTGGCAGAGTTTCGTACATAGGCGTGCTGGCGTCCACAGCGACAGGCTCTGGCTGCGGGAGGGGCTCCAGGCCATGTAGCTCCACCTCTTCCTCGTGACCACCCTGGTCGTGGGCAGAGTCGTTGGTCTCCGCGGCATCGTGCATTGGATGGTCTTCCGTACTGGTATCAGGCGCCGCAGCCGGGTTCTCGGAGGCTTTCTGGATAGATTTGGCTGCCTTTTCTAACACTGCTCTGTGTCTTCGCGGAGTCGCAAGTTCTGAATCTGGAATCGCATCTTCACTGCGCTTCTTCTTCTGCTTCTTCTTTTCTCTCTTGGCCTCCTTGTCCCTTGTTGCATTATCGGGCGGTATCGAGGGTTCTTCTCCTGGTAGATCTGGTGACGTTTGGACCGACGCATGACCTTCGACCTCCGAAAAAGGTCCAGCTGCCTCCAATGGCTCCTCGGAATGCTCCTGGGTAGCCGCATCCTCCTTTGTGATCGAATCGCGTTTTTTGCTTTTCTTGGACTTCTTGGACTCTTTCTTCGGTTTGTCGCTGACACCATCCGGGCTTAACCTGGCCTTCTTGGCCGGTGGGCCATCTTCAGAATCTTCAATGTTCTCGCTGAAACGGACGTGGTCGGAAGGCAAAGGTTGAGGCGAGAGCTTGTTGTTCGGTTTCGCAGATGGTACGTATCGCGCATAGGCAGTGGCAGTGGGTTTGGACGTTGGGGCCGCCGGCGTCTCGGAAACTTGGTTGAACTTCGAGGCTTGGGAAGCCCCCTTTTGTGGTGGTATATAGCGAGCGTACATTTTGCGAAAGCGTGGGATTGCGACAAAAAATGCGTAAGCGCGTGTCTCGCGCCTCTCTGCCTGTTGAGACCGGATTGAATCTCTGCGACGCTATTTCTGCCATCTTCAAAAATCTGACCGCCTTCCTCATATTCGCTCTTATCGCTGTTATCGTACAAGAGTTGGTCCGCTGCTAGCTTATCTTATCTGTCGCAGCGCATTACTTTTGTTATGGATGAACCTTGTTGTCCACCTCCCTAGAAGTACCCGACGGAGATGCGCAGCTCCCACCGTGACATCCTTTGCGCCAGCCATTGCTACGTTCTTGTCTCTCACAGCATGCGAACGTCGAATTCATGTATATAACCAACCGACCTCGCTCAACAAGAAGGTGTTCTTCTTGGCGAAGCTGTTCCTCGCATATACCGGCAACGGCAATCCTTCCGATTCAAGTTCATCGAATATGAGTCGAATCCTGTTTGATCACTGCTTTGGCCACCCTCATCTCTCACCATGCCGCGACGGACGACGTACAACATCGCTATGGTCAGCGACTTCTTCTTCCCCCAACCTGGAGGCGTAGAGAGTCACATCTATCAGCTCGCGACCAAGCTGATCGACCGCGGCCACAAGGTCATTGTTATAACCCACGCGTACGATGATCGGAAGGGTATCAGGTATTTGACGAATGGGATCAAAGTGTATCACGTCCCCTTCGCCGTCATCTACCGGTCTTCCACCTTTCCGACCGTATTCTCCTTCTTTCCCCTGTTCCGGAATATCATCATTCGCGAGCGCATCGAAATCGTTCACGGCCACGCCAGTATGAGCAGCCTGTGCCAGGAAGCTTTGCTACATGCTCGGACTATGGGCGTGCGCACTGTATTTACCGATCACTCCCTCGTTGGATTTGCAGATGCCGGCAGCATTCTCACCAACAAGTTATTGAAGTTCACCTTAAGTGACGTAGACCATGCCATCTGCGTCAGTCACACCTGGTAATACTGCCACCCCATCTTCCAACCCGGATACCAAGTGTGCTAATACCTGTGGTCAGTAAGGAGAATACTGTTCTCAGAGGATCTCTCGACCCTTTGATGGTCTCCGTCATTCCGAACGCCCTCGTGTCCAACGATTTCAGACCCCTTCCTCGTCCCGACCCGAGTAGTCTCCCTTTCGCGCAACATCCATTGCCAGCCCATCCTCTAGGGCCCAGCGATACACTCACCATCGTGGTGGTCAGTCGCCTGTTCTATAACAAGGGAACAGATCTCCTCACGGCGGCCATACCGCGAATCCTCGAGAACCATCCCAATACTCGCTTTCTAATTGCTGGCTCAGGCCCGAAAGCAATCGATCTCGAACAGATGATTGAACAGAATGTGTTGCAAGACAGGGTGGAGATGCTGGGGCCCGTGCGTCACGAGAAGGTTCGAGACATCATGGTCCGAGGACACATCTATCTTCATCCTAGCCTGACGGAGGCATTCGGCACCGTTATTGTTGAAGCCGCCAGTTGTGGTCTGTATGTGGTGTGTACGGCCGTGGGTGGTATCCCCGAGGTGCTCCCATCGCACATGACCGTGTTTGCCAAGCCAGAAGAGAACGACCTTGTCGCTGCTACTGGTAAAGCCATCGCTGCTCTTCGTGCGAATAAGGTTCGCACCGAGAAGTTTCACGAACAGGTGAAGACCATGTACTCCTGGACGAACGTGGCCAAACGAACCGAACGAGTATATCGAGGCATTTCTGGAGATATCAGCGACGATGAATTCTTCGGTTACGATGTTGGGGACGAAGCCCATTGGATCGCTACCAGAGGCCGGAATTTTGCCCTGATCGACCGGTTGAAGCGCTATTACGGCTGTGGTGTTTGGGCGGGCAAGCTCTTCTGTTTGTGTGTCATTATCGATTATTTGATATTCGTGTTCTGCGAATGGTTCTGGCCCCGGGACCAAATCGACTTTGCTCGAGACTGGCCGCGCAAACCGCCTCCCATCGACGACGACGAATGAACGAGTATGAGAGAACGACAGTTATTCCCTCCGGAAATACACAGTAGAGTTCAGCGATGCGCGTGGCGCCATGGAAGTCGGGGTCGGAATTGTTCAACTATCAGCGTGTTGCAAATATGGCAGCTGAGGTCAAAACATCCGTTCGACTCAGGGTGCGAGTGTGAGCCTTCGCGTGGGTTCCCACTCCGAGCACGAGGTTTCGAGGCGCCAAGCGCGCTGAGTTGATAAACTGGCATGGTTTACATGATAAAACATCGGAGGCTGGCGACGGATTCAAAAGCGGTAGTCTCCGACGCGATGGCAGGTTCCCGACCTCTGGTATCGTTGGCCGAACGGAACAACATCTGGACCGCTGATGCTCCCGGATTACGACCCTTGCGGCGAGCAACTGCTTACCCAGTGATTCGAACCCTGGGCGCGGTGAGCTTTCTATTCAGAACGCGTGTCATACCACCAAGCCGCTGGCTACCTGGCTAATATGGTCGGTGGATACGTGGGTTGTATATCCACTCATTGAGTTGCCTCCAGAAAGGCAGAAGTTGCTGAAGTTGCCTGATTCGGTAGGGTCCCCTGAAATTCCTTCGAATCAGGTCGCCATTCACTGTTGGATGCCCCATGCCATGAGACGTGTGACTATGACCAGCTTCAAGTTGCACACCCCAGATACGAGAAGTGGCCGGTTGTGCATGTGACAGCATCAGGCCAGGAGCCCGACATGCTGGATTGGGTGTCCATCGATACGACATGGGATGCTCGTCGAAGATAGTAGGAGTTAATGCGCCGTCACCCTGAATAACTGGTCACCGTTAGCAGAAGGGTGTTGACAGCAAGCACAGCTTCACAGGTAGCGGTCTATCAGTTCAATACATCAAGGTTACGCCATCTCCTAAACCCAGGGGTAGTGGATGTCATGAGGTACTCTGTCTCGACCTCTCGGCCGTCCCCTATCCATTGTATATCGCCACTCGCTACAAGAAGTTAATGATTTCTATACGACTCCTATTAGTCCACATCCATTTCCTCTGTACCACGAGGAAGCCCTTTTATCCCGCTCCGGAAGCCGATCCTGTGAATCTGAGGCGGGGCGTTGATCAAGCTACCGGGAAGAGGAGGCAGCGGGTTCGGTATCGGCCCGACCCTATCGGGTGGGAAAGGGGGCTTCTTCTGAGGCTGGACGACGGGATCGCGGAAGCCGAGGCCGAGGAACTGGGACATGGCGCCGAGGAGGCCGCCGGGCAGGGGGCGCAGGCCGGCGGCGGGGCCGAGGGGCGCCGGCACGTTGGGCCCGAACTTGGGGGGCCGGACGTTCCAGTCGTTCCACGGCGACGGCTCCAGCAGGTACCGCTGCCACCAGTCCTGGATGTAGGCGTCGGTCTCGAAGGCGCCGAGGCCGCGCGGCAAGTCCGCGTAGGCGTCGGCCGTCTTGGTCGCCACCGCCCGCTCGCATTGCTCGAGCACCTCGGCCAGCTCCGGTATGTCGTGCAGTTTGTTGGACAGCATGCGCACCAGCAGCATCCGCAGCTCCGGGTCCAGCCATTCCGAGTCGCGCAGGGCGGCGTGCGCGTCGGTCAAGACGGCGTGGGTCTCGCCGTCGGGCCCCGTCCACTCGTAGGTGGTGTCGCCCTCTAGGGCCTCGTCTAATTCCTCCTCAGGCCAATGCGGTAGGCAAAGCTGCTGCATGATCTATGCCGATGCGTTCGTTAGTCATCGCGACTGTGGAAAGCTGTGTGGTGCTCACCTGGCCAGTGGCCCAGAAGTTCATTTTCGTTCCGATATCGGGCTGGAAGCTATAGCACTCTGGTCAGCCAGGGTCACGAGGGAAGAGGTGACGAACTCACTAGCGGAACTCCTTCATGGTTTCTGGACCTTCAATTCTCGCGCGGCCAAAGTCAATCAGCTGGAAATGCATCAGTCTCGCTTGGTTCGGACGTGTTGCCGGTGCTCGAAGGCTTCTATACCTTGACCAAGGGATAGCCGTGGTGCTCGGGATCCGGTTTGGGATCAGCGAACATGATGTTTCGCAAGTGACTCGAGTTCTGGGTCAGGTTGATAGGTTCTTTGTCCGGATCGTACGTCTCTCGATGCACTGGCCCGTTTATTGGACCGTTCGGCGGGTAGGCCATGGCGATACATGTACGGACCACTAAACAATCACGAACGGTCAGTCAGTCTGGTGGTCGGAAAGAGGGAAGACCCAACGTACAACAGAGCAGAATTGACCAGAGCACCCGGTTGGGAATGCCCTCGACGTTATTCTCGGGGCTGTCTCGAAGCTTTTCCAGGAGCATCATTGCGGTGCCATTCGGTATGAATTCAAGTACGAAATACGGAGTTGTACGTTCTCCCGGCTTCGGTGTCGGGACTTCTACCCATCGGTTGTACCCAATGGCGACAAGTTGACCGATATGCTCCGCGCCGCGCAACATTTCTAACGCGTCCGCTTCGTTGTAGAGCATCTCATCTTCTTCAGGATCTAAGGAGTACTTGACAACCAGGCGTCGCATGAGCTCGCCAGAATCGGTTTCTTCATTGAAGAGCAGGGTCCCGCCATGCCTACCGTTCTGTAGCGGGCCAACGTATCGAAACCATGGTATATGTCTGAAGTAATTAGCGACGCTGTAGGCTAGGTCTTTTGACATGGCTGATAACCTTCCAAGGTGCGATTGGCGATGCGCTTCGAAGAGATCGAGCCTACAGAACAGGAGTGCATTTCCAAGGTATTGGTGCCAACATTGGGCAGGCGAGTCCTTGAAAGAGACCTGAGATTAGAGCAATGTCAATAGCTACCTACCTAGGTATTGTGACCGCTTTCGGCAGCTGAATGCTGAATCCATTTGGGGCGCTAATATTACAAAGAAGTGTTGTTGCAGTCTTGCTCCCAGACACAAATACCCATCGAATCAAAACCAGAATCCCAATGCTCAAAGAACCTGGCCGGGTCCAATTCACATTTTCGTCAATACTTCTGCCTCTACAATGCGACTCTCATGACCCTCGACGACCAAGCGCACCATAGCTTTCGCCAGGCGCTCCACGGGAATGAAGCCCACGAGTTTCAAAGGGGCGGCCTTCAGCGGGCCAGCGTCCTTAGCGAGTATACCGCCGGGGCGGACGATGACGACGTCGAGGTCCTTGTTGGTGTCCGCCAAGTCGCAAAGGCCTTTCTCGACCGCTCCCTGGTAGCATCAGCGACACGGTAAGCGCGCGCTCCCCGAGGTGGCGAGTGGAAGATGGAACACTATACATACCTTGATGCGCCGGGTGTCGTTCATGAACGACAGGCGCTTCTTGTCGTCCCACTCGGCGAACTTGCCGCTGCAGAAGAGGAAGCGGAATTTCCGGCCCGCGGGCAGTCGGGGCGCCAAGTGCGCGCGGAAGGCCTGCGCGGCCGCGAGGGTGTAGTCCACCGAGACCTTGCGCGCCGTCTCGACGTCGGGGAACTGGGGCGCGCGCCCGCCGATGGCCCTTGGCGTGTCTGGTTAGCAGCCCCCGGCCGGCCCGTCGTCATCCAGTACTTATCGGTACGAAAGGCACACTCACCAGATGCAGCCTTCCGCGCCCTCGAGCTGCTGCAGGAGCTCCTCGGGATACGACGAGAAGTCCTGGTGCTGGATGACGGTGATCTTATCGCAATCGATCAGGTCGGCGGGGAGCGGACGCCGGGTCAGGACGAAGGCATGGTCGATCCTGTCGTCGGCGATGGCCTGGCGGACCACCTCGCTGCCTACGAAGCCGGTCGGTCCGGTGATGATGATCTTCATGGTGTGTCGTGAAGCCGGAGAGCGTCTACCTTACAAGTGGATGACAAGGTGATTACGGTTCGGATGGATGAGGAGGTTGGTCATGATAAGATCCCGGAACGCCCTCAGGGCCCTGTCGTCCCCCTGCACGGGCCGCTTAAAACGGCAGCATCACATGGTACCGTAACCCAAACGTACCATCGGGACATTGCAATGCAGGGCAAGAGCGTGCCATTCAGTGAGCTCGCATAAGTATCGGCTACAGGTCTGATGCTCCTATAATGCTGGTAGACGAACTACCTACGCCGCACCAATTGGAAAGATGCCATGCAACCCCAGCAGTCCATTAGGACCGATCTTGAAGTCTGTGAATGGTAGTTACAAGGTCCTCACGAAGAACCTCAAATAGATTCAGCTTGAAGCGGGCAGGCCCGTGTTCGACACCACAGGCTCAGATCTCGTTCTTGTGAACCACCCCGTCCTTCATCACGTAGACCACCTTCCGCAAGGGCGTCAAGTCCTGCGTGAGATCCCCATCCAGCGCGACGATGTCCGCCGCAAAGCCCTCCTCGAGACACCCGAACCTTCTGCCGCAGAGATCCCCGCCGCAGGCCTCCCAGCCGTGCAGCGTAGCCGCCTGGAGGACGTCGGGCAGGGGCACGCCCGCCTCGACCATCAGCTCGAGCTCGCGGGCGTTGTCGCCGTGGGCGAAGCCGCCGGTGTCGCCGCCGGCCGCCAGCTTGACCCCGCCGTCGTACGCCGCCTTGGTATGCGCCAGGATCCTCGCCATGGCGCGCTCGCCCTCCTCGCCGCCGCCGCCCTGCCGGATCTCCGCGTCGAGGATGGCCAGCGTGGGCACGAAGATGGTGCCGCAGTCGCGCATGGCGTCGAGGGCGGCGGCGCTGGGCTCGAAGCCGTGCTCGACACTGGTGACGCCGGCGCGGGCGGCCATGACCACGGCCTCGGGGCCCTGGGCGTGGGCGGCGACGGGCGCGCGGCCGCGCCGCGCCTCCGCCACCAGCGCGTCCAGCTCGTCCTGCGCGAACAGCGGCACGTTGGGGTTGCGGCGCGAGTCCAGCGGATCGTCGGCGGGCGGGAACAGCGGGTCGCACGCGCCCGGCCACGCCGGCGCCGGGAACCGCAGCGCCCGCTTGCGGTAGTCGGCGTAGACCTTGACGACGTCGGCGCCGGCGGCCAGGCGGCGGCGGACGGCCGCGCGCACGCCGGCCACGCCGTCGGCCGGGTCGCTGATGCGCGGTGCGGCGGCGGCGGCGGTGCCGACCTCGCCGCCCCACGGCGCCGGGCGGTTCTCCTGGCGGATCTCGTAGCCGCCGGCGGAGGCGATGCACTCGGTGGCGACGAAGAGGCGCGGGCCGGCCAGCAGGCCGCGGTTGATGGTGTCGCGCAGGCCGGCGTCGGCGTCGCGCAGGCCCTCGCTGCCCAGGTCGCGGTAGGTGGTGTAGCCGGCGGCCAGGGCGGCGCGCACGTGGTGGGTGGCGCGCACGACGCGCTCGACCGGGCTCTCGTCGCGCATCTGGTTCGGCGCGGGGGTCTCGCGGTACGGGTGCAGGAACACGTGCGTGTGCGCGTCCACCAGCCCCGGCAGCACCGCGTACCCCCGCAGGTCGACCACGTCGGCGCTCGCCACGTTGCCCGGCGGCAGCGGCTTGTTGCGCCGCTGGTACGTCTTCGCGATCAGCCCCGTGCCTCGGTCGACCTCGATCGTGACGCCCCGCACGAACCGCTTGTTCCTCGAGTCGAACAGGTAGCTGGTGTGTATCGTGAGGGTACCGCTCCCGCTCCCGCTTCCGCTTCCCTCCTCCTCGGGGCTGATTACCTTTCGCATCGTGACGACCGTTACCGAGTGCTGATTGACAGTTGGTGAGGTGAGGGATGAGGGGTAACCTTGCTTGTTGAGGTGATAATGGGATACGGAGCAATTGGTCCTTAGCAGGATGATGACACGGCTATCTGTCCCAGGCCTGACCTCCTGGTCCCCTGAGGGAGAAGTACGGGCTCTGTTCTGAACGCCTGCTTATATGATTTCCCGAACCATTGAACGGTAAAGTATGTATATGGGCCTTGCCTCGCCATTCCTGCACTCAGAGGTAGAGCGTACGAATCAATGTTGGCGACTTCCTAGGTTGTAGGAGCGGCACTTACACGGTTCACCCCTCTTCTAGATTAGATGGGTTAAATGCATATCTCCATCCGAGATGCTTCCAAGTTCCAACTGGCCGTCGACATAAGACGGGACCGGGAGCGATGTTTCTTGTGCAACACTGGTGCTGATAAATCCATTCGTCTTTGTCGTGGCAAGCATTCACCCCGGAAGATGGGTTCGTCGGGTGCTTCATACCCGAGGCTAGAGCATCATATTCTGTTCTGTTCTCGGGTAAAAGCGAGGTTGAGTTAGATGGTTCTTGTGTACACTTACACCCACACATGCAGATCGTGGGGAGGGGTAGATAAGGAATTTTCATTCATGTCCTTCTCGCAGCACTTACGTTTTCCCGGGTATAGAATAAGCTACGGGACCGGTGATGAAGACGAAGCTGTCGGCCTCATTAGTTCACTGGCACTTGCATTTGCCCTTAAGCTAGTGTCCCGAGTGCCCGCCCATGACACACACCTTGAGGTCAGCGCTGCGAGGCTCGGGACACTTTCGGCATGTCTCCGTCAAAACCTCTGAAAGCGATCTGGAACCCACGGTGTCGCATGGAGTTGTTGTCGACTTGACTGGATTCGTCGTTGTCAACAGCATGCTGGGTGATCATCCGGAGACCTGTTCGGCCCCGCTGTACCCGCTTTCCCCCGAACACCTCCGTGGGGCGTCTGGCATTCTGTTGATCATCTTGACGTCAAGGCAAAATGGAATTTCAACTTGCCAACCTGGAATCATGGGAAATTCGACCCATGTTCCGAAGGAGAAGGTTCGTTCAAGCTTTTCGAACTGCCGCTCACGTGCCCCAAGGGTCGGCTTGATCCGGGCCTCTGTCCTGTTGAAACGAACATCAGTAAGTGGTAGCAGGATACTTACTGAGCACCGTATCCTTCGAATCGCGATACGATGGACCCTTCCAGCTGCTTGGCTCTCTCTCGGCTTATCGGCGACCCATATGCACTATAAAGACGAGGTACAGGGTTTATGTTTAAGGCATACCAAGTCAACTTGGAGAAGTATAAGCACCTTGCAGCCGCGATGTGGGTAACCGCCTGGCAGCCGAAACAAACCCTTTCGAAACTGAGGGGTAACGATAAAGTACTTTGGGACGTGAGACGGGAAGAGTTGGGCTATGAAGAGGTCGGTTCCTTATGTTCATGGGAAAGGCAGTGACTTGCGAGCCTATTATTATTCAGCCTAATCACTAGTCAATGCCTTCAGATCCCAAAATGCGAACTGTCACTTCAGTAACTGAACCTTTCGACTTCGCGTCGTGGGTGGTAGGTTCTTTCCCGATATCAATCCATTCACTTTAAGTGTAACGCAGTCAGTAAGCTAACAAGTCTTTCTGGCGAACAGGTGGTACAGCAGGATGCGCTATCGCGGGTCGACTTGCCGAGAACCCCAATTTCCAACCAAGTACTGGTGGTGAAAGCTGAAATCGACAAGCCCGGCGAGGTAGACGCCATTATGACTCCAGCGCGAGCCTTCGAGCTACGTGGGAGTAAGCACGACTGAGGATACAAGACGGGCATGGCCGACCGCGACGAATACAAGCGGATCGAGAAGCCGAACACGCGCGGGAAGGTCTTGGGCGGGAGTTCGTGCCTCAACTACTACACCTGGATTCCGGGAGCAAGGGCACCTTGGACGACT
This sequence comes from Xylariomycetidae sp. FL0641, assembly GCA_022376655.1. NCBI lineage: Eukaryota > Fungi > Ascomycota > Sordariomycetes > Xylariomycetidae sp. FL0641. Next base: position 280,886 of record JAJJKE010000043.1, read on the forward strand.
GGGAGGGGTTCGGCGGGCCCGAGTGGAACTGGAACAAGTGCCGGGAGTACCTGTACAAGGTCAGTGACCCTCGGGCGACGTTGGCACTGAGCGGCCGCAAGTGATGCGGTAGATACTAACCGAGATCCACCAGCCCGCGACCTACTACGACGACCCGCAGGGGACCCGGCCGGAGCTGAAGGACATCGGCGGGGGCGGGCCTGGGTGAGCAAGGGCGGGATGCTGACGGACGAGGTGCACGGCGGCGGGACGATGCGGGGGCCGTGGAAGAGCACAAAGAGCTTCTACGGCGGCAAACGGTCGTCCAGCTGGGCGTACCTGGAGGGCAAGGCCAACGTGGCGGTGCTGGCGGGCAACGCACGCGGCCAAGGTGGTCTTCGCGGACAACAACAACAACAAGAAGGCCGTGGGTGGCGGCGAAGCAGCAGGCGGACGGGGGGCCGCGCACGGCCTGCTGCGCACCGGCGAGGGCATGAAGGACTTGGTCACGACCGGGTTCCCCTGGGACATGCCGCTCACCAGCGACGAGGCCATGCACCGGCAGATCCTCGAGAGGTCGCAGACCGGCTTCCGTAAGTCTCCCTTTCCCGACGTGATGGTTGATGAGATACTGATGATTGCTGACCGTATCTTTCTCTCCGATTAGACCCCTGCGGTAGCACCCGGATGGGCAAGGATATCCACCAGGGCGTCGTCGACGGCAACCTCGAGGTCCACGGTGTGGACAACCTCCGTGTCATTGACGCTTCGGTCTCCTGACTGTCGCATCCAGAAGGCTGTCTACATGGTTGCAGAGAAGGTATGTTCCCCGTTGCCGTACCCTTGAGCTGACAATCGGCTTCGTATCTAACTCTCGTACAGGGTGTCGACATAATCAAGGCTTCTTACCCTCATCTGTATTCCTAAAAATGTAGCTTGATGTGCCCACCCCATGGGTCGAGACGAGACCAGCAGGTTGTTTGAACAGGAACACGAGCTTGGAGCGGGGAGAAATGTCTGGTTCAGCGTCGCAACGTTGTATTGTGCCAAGATCTACATGGAGGCGTTTTGAGTCTTCAGTAAGGAGGTAGTCGAGCCTTGACTATCTAGTCTGGCTCCGAAGACAATCCGTATGATTCTCTGAAGCTTTCTGCGCGACTCCGTCCTATCCCCTACCAGTATCGCTTGGTGTAGCTCAAATGAAGCTCACATGGCCAAAGAACGGCGTCATGTGGAAGCTCGCCTGGTCTGGCGGACTCCAAGCTCCGAGACCTTGATCCGGGAAGGTATCAGGTGAGGTGACAGTCCGGAAGAAGTTCATCCTCCACTCTGTTCCCTTGGCCTGGCCATCGTCGACATTGAAGAAGCCCAATGGGATGCTGACTGACGACACCCACGTCTGTCCCTCTCTGTCCAGAGCGGTGTCCGCTATGATGCCATCGACCAGTGGCTCCGTAATGTAGAATGTGTCGAAAGGCGCACCCTCAGCGCGGACCTTGGTGGGGTTGTAGATGAAGGCCTGGAACGTGACGTTGTTCGGGGACACCTCGAATTCAAGGTAGGTCTGAGGGTCGTTGGTTCCGTGGTAGATGAAGGTCTCCATAACCTCGTACATCCAAATGTCGCCGTTGGTGCCCAGGCTCTCATTGTAGTAGAAGTTGGTCTCCTGCATGGCGGTAAAGACGATGTCGATGGACGTGTCGCTGTAGCAGAGGTCGACCAGGGTGCACGGGAAGTCGTTCAGGTCTGGCACAGAGCGATTGTACTGGAGGCTGCTGAAGCCCTCGGAGCATGCAGGCACCTGCAGAGACGGCACGTCGGTGGCTGCGCATGACGCCGCGAAGACGGACAGGCCCGCGAGGAGGAGCAGACTGTTGACCGGACCGTACATTGCTGATGGCGTGTGAAACTGTTCCGAGTGGCTGAGGCCGATCTAGGTCAATTCCGGGGGAAGATCGGAAGAGCGAACGGCGAGACAACGAACGAGGGAAATGGCCAACGGAGGAGTGAAGACCCCGGAGCAGACGCTACACTTATAGCTCACGCCGTTCCTCCGTGCCACTTACACGTACCTATTATCCAGGCGCAGCAGCATCCTTCGGGTAGTCACTGGATCAAGCCAAGGCGCGGATGGACACAGCCAAGTTACCACATCTAGCAAACAGGACACACTTAGGACGCCTTCCCCAATCACCTTCCCCTCCTGGCCCCCACGGGTCACGATAGAGCTGAGGGCCCTTGTAGCTAGGACACCTCAGAGGTCGCTTTGCCTACCTAGAACTCCGGAAGGATCGCGGTACCGGTAGGGCTGCAGTGTAACGTTTGATTGGCCTTGGTGCAGCTGTCTCAACGTACCTACGCTACCTATCCAATGCCGAGACTGGGGTTAGTTGGTCGGCAATCTGACAAACCACTCCGTTGGCGACATGACCTTAATCAAACAGTGGGCACTTTCGATCCGAGTGACTGGATGTTCACGCTTCGTGGGCCATCAGGACCTCACTGTTTGCTGGCTGGCCGTCAAGGTAGGTATGGTACCTAGGTGGGTAAGGCGGTGTTCGCCTGTTAATCTTTTTGGAGGCTTATGGCCCGTGCTATGCCGGTCGTCTTGGCATATACTTCTGGTTTTTCCGACGATGTATACGTGGGGCTTGTACTCGAAGTACCTGCAAAGTGGTTGATCGAAAGGCTTCCCGACGCTCGCGCCAACTTCATTTCGCTAAATTTTTTATCAGTGATGCACCCAATCGAAACGCCACGATATCGGGAGGCCGCGACGGCAACGGACGGGAAAAGGCAGACGTGCTTGGCATAAGCTTCAGCCAGCGTCAGCCAGCGTCAACCAACCTAGCTGGATTATACAGGTTGGCCTTGGCTAGATTATGGCCAACGACCCCTACCTCGATTGATCCGGCGAAGTACCGTACAGGGGCCAAAAGTCCATAATCTAGGAATTGGCTTTTACAGACGAACACCGCCTAAGTATCTGCGCAACAGGCACGTGTGTTCCTTGCTACCTAGTACCTACCCCATCTTCCCGTTTAACGTGCGAGATCCACGCCCTCAGGTATCATTCCATGTGCTCTGGGCTGTGATCTGACGTGAGCCTGATATGCTGCGAGCTATCCCTTGACCACGGGTTCGGGTTTTGGTCCAAAAGATATGTCATTCGGATACACTTCTTCTCCGGGCCGAGCGGTCCCAAAGCGATGGGTCGTCCCGCTGTTTTCTGATCGTGTTTGCACTATTGCAGTTTGAGGGCGCCCTTGGCGATCAATCACTTTTCTTTTCTGGTTCTTTTTCTTGCCCTCACACGGACTTAAAGGATCCAAAAGTTGATACTCACCACATTCCACCTACCTATCAAACTTAGCAAAAAGACATGGCTCTGATATGAGCGACAGGCTGTGTTTCTTCCTGGATACTTGGTAGGTCGGCACTTCCGCACCTCAGCTGCGGATGCGTTGTCCAGAGTATGGCCACCCTTGATGCCAAATAGACTTGCATGAATTGGCTTGTTTACACAGATGCCGGTCTGGAATCACTCCTCAAGGACCACCTGACCTTTCCGAGGTCCGGGCTCCCCAGCTTCGTTAGCTTGATACAACTCCAACATACTGAATGATTAAACCCATCGATGACGACGGCTTCGCGGGCCGTTGCAGTGGCTGACCTTCCTCTCGCTGTGTATTCTTCTCGTTCGTATAGGGATCGGAAGCTTGGGCTCTAAGGAGGGTTTCCAAACGCCTTTATACGTGATTCGTTGCATGTAAGGTCTTGAGAGCGCTTTCACGTGAAGCTTGCTTGCGTGTAGCTGCGTAAGGTAAAGGGCACTGGCGGTGAGACTAGCGGTTGGGCGGGCTGTCAGCTAGAGATGCAGGCTCCACTAAGGGGCCGGCAGTGCTTCGTACGCTATCGCGGAAGCTGTTAGTTCGAGGCGATCCATTGGCTCAGATAACACAGCTGAGATATGACGCGACACAGGGCGCTCAAAGAGTGCTCTCCAGAACCTACAAAAAGCTGCTCTACTGGTCTTGTGCCGCGCAAGCCACAACAACAAACCCCCAATGCCCCCTTTCATGGTCTCATGTTGACAGACAAGAGCTCCACAGCAGCCTCCTGCCACGGAAGCAAGGGGATAATGGGCAGTGTTGGGCAGACACAGAAAGAAGAAGACTGGGTGAATGGCATTGTGATCAGCATTCCCCTGGTTGGCCTGGCGCCGCCTTGTCGCTTGTGTTTTGGAACAGTTCGGTTCTTTGACCGGCCCCATCCGAGCTGATATATATATAAGGTGCCAAGATACACCAGTTGCCTGAGTAGGGTGCCAAGACTCGTCCAAGAACCTTCTTGGAACCCTACCTAGATCCCTCTTCTCTTCTTCGACACACCTCTAGATTCGCATTCGTTCAGCTTCCTTTGGCACAGACCAAGTCTGAGCTTGAGGCCAGACTCTGGAGCCTTGTCTCCAGCAGCACTCCTTCACCTACCACACCGGGGAACCCCCCATACGACGACGCCCTTAGCGCTTCGTCCTGCGTACTCCACCGAGACCCGCGAACATGAACACTCTTTTGGAAACTGGAGATAGCCGCCGGCGGCAAACCCTCCTCTTGCAGCAGCAGCAGCAACAACAACTGCAGCAGCAACTGTCTCAGCCGAGACCGTACGTTTCCGAGCGGTCGGGTCTGCCGTCGCAATATGGGGAAAACCCCCGGCCCGCACCACCGCCTCCGAGGATACATCCCCGCGCGGCCGGCCACTCCTCGCACCACCACAAGCACAAGAGGCGGTCGCGGATGGGTCGCATCATCCACCACAAGCAGCGCGGCCCCGTCACCGTCATGGTCGTCGACCCGAACCACAAGGGCCTGAAGGGCAAGAGCTCGGTTGAGAAGGACCTGGCCATCGGGTCCAACATCGCCGCGGGTATGAGCGAGAAGAAGGGGGATGAGCCGCCCGCCTACGTCGACTCGAACGACGTCTTCACCCTCACCAACAGCATGGCCGACCTCGAGGCGCAGCGCGAGCGCGTCGAGACGAAGCGGTTCTGGATCCTCGCGCTCCCCACCATCATCACCGGCATCGGCACCGTGATCCTTATCATGTTCGAGCTGTATGACATGGTGGGCGAGGATTAACCCTCGCCATCTCCAAGGCTGAAAATCATCTGCTGTGCAGGCGCAAGATACCCTTCATGTAATCCCATTTAATTCTCCTAGTATGATGACATCCTGCTACAGTGAAGCGAACTCCGCCGTTAGACTTTGCCTGTAACCGTTACTAAGTAACTTCTATTCTTCTTTCTTCCATCTGTCCTCATGTACATGTAGCTAAAATACACACTTAGAATACACTTAGAGAAAACAAAACGATTCACGAACAAACATCTTTACTCAGTTTGATTATATGTGTGCCACAATACCAGAGAGGTATGCTTTACATTAGGTACATTAGGTACTTGCTCTTTGTTGTCGGACTTGTTGGCGGTTGTGGTTGATACTGATAGCTCCCTTGTCAACTGGCCTTGGCGACCTTGGCACCCTGACAGTGCCGTACACAGGCGCTAGCTAGTCCTTTAGCGCCCAGAAAACCCCGGTGATGCGGCAGTTTCTAGGCGCCCCGGGGACCAACTACCACGCCAAGCCGCCTAGGGCTCGCGGGGTTGATCGCAAGCAAAGCGCAAGGAATTCCTCAACCAGCTTCTACGGTAACTACTAGGTGCGCTTATCGTGTAGAAGTCTACGTTCTTATGTCAAGGCACCAGTTGCTGGGTTTTATGGTGGAATGATCACATCGCCAGCGACTATTCCGGTATTGCTGATAAGAGCAGACATCTTCAGCAATGAGCGGGTCACCGAATCGCACGTGTACCCGAACGTCAACACGAGTGGCTTCGTAAGTCTATTCAGTACCATCGAAAAGGACACGAATAGGATCAAGCGCAGTATGGTTGCGAAGGGCGATCAGTGAAAAGGCTAGACGCGCCTTCGAGCCCATCAAGCCTCGAGTACCTAAGCCAAGTCATCTAAAGTACTTGGGCAGTTAGGCATGCGACGGAAACGATTGGGATTTGAGTTTGTGGTTGGCGCCCAACAGCAATGGTGAGTTCCACAAGTGTGAAGACATCAGGGCCTACATTATGCTGAGCACCTGTGCTGGTAGGACAGGCAGGGCATCGCAGTGCTCTAGGTCAACCAACTGTCGAGTTGCACGGAAAGTTGACAGCCCCCGGCAATGCATTGAGATTGGGTTCGCATCCAACATCCTCGATATGGAATTTCTTCATGATCGAGTATGCGCTGACTTATATCTCCAGGACCCCAGGTTGGGTTGACTTGATAGGTGCCGCAGAGGAGGGCTGCCAACAAGTCTACAAATGCACGCTTCTAAGACGATTCCTTCTATGAGATATCAGGGGGCCAATATGGGAGACGAGTACACGAAGATTGAAGACACGGCTACTGAAGTACACCAACTTCAGGTCCGCTGTTGTCAACCATCCCATCGCTCCCCCATCGAACCCTCCTCGCAACCACGGCTCAACCAGTCCAGACCTCGGGACCGGGTGGCACGTACGCATCCGGCTTGATGCTTCCCAGATTCACCAGGATCCCAGGATCGCTGCTCTTGTACGCCCCCGGCAAGGCGACCAGCGGGTCCGGCGACCCGCTGCCGCCGCCCGTGACCTTGATCTGCGAGCAGGCGAGGTAGAACTGCGCCATGTTGGGCTGCATGGCCATGTGCAGGGCGATCTGCTCGACCCGGAGCAGGTACTCGCCGCTGGGGGTAGCGGCCGGGACGGTGGCGTTCGTGGTCTTGTACTCGTCTGGTTACGCTTGCTTGTGAGCTTATCGGTATGTTCAGCAACGGAAAGATCGGAACAGCGACGTACTCTGCCCCGGCCAGGCCAGCTGCGTGTTCTCCATCGCGGGCTTCGTGGTGAAGATCTTGAACCAGACCGCCCCGGCCCCGTCCCACGTCTTCGCCGACTGGCCCTCCGGCACCTTGGCCAGGTAGTACTGCGTCGGCCCCGGGTGGTTGACCTGCTGCGTCGAGATGTAGTGGATGGTCGCGCCGGCCGGAACCTCGGCGACCTCCGCCGCGTTGGACGCCTGGTAGCAGCGGATGTCTGCGCTGGAAGGGTCCTGGATCCCCTGCTTGCTCTGGGCGTTCTTCGTCATGCGGGTAGACGACCAGTCCTTCGCTTCGGCCTTG